>DWHO01004481.1:0-11035 GCA_018247575.1 Eurytides lysithous rurik
TGATATTACTGAACTGTGAATTGTATTAAATTGTTGTGAACAATTTTGATAATCGGTTTTTGTTTCAATAAATGTTATGAATTTTTTTGCTTTAAAAATGTTTTTACTTAAAATATTTTTTTTTGGGAAATATATTTTTTTTTATAATATGCTTATCAATATGCAGATAGATAAAAAAGTAATTGCCAGTTATTCGTCAATCGGTTGTCTACAAACATAGTTTTGTAGCAGTTTAAAGAGTAATGTGCCTGTAGTTTACTGGTAATATGGAAATACCATTTATATCTCTAAGTGACGAGCGCATTACGAGCAGAGTTGAATTGCTGTTCAGAATTCTTCTTGGCCTCATATCTGCCCCTTACCATTAGGCGTACTACTTTATTGACTATCCAAAATACGTTTTTCTGCATTTAACCTTAACTCTTTACGTTTCAAATACTTTACAGATTCTACAGAATGAACCTTTCCTTTTTAGAATTTGAGCTTTTCTTTGGGAGACAAATTGACGGGACAAATCGACAGGTAACACCTGATGGTATGACATTTTTGCACATAACAAGAATTTACACTCTACTTAGCGCTGCATCACACAGATTTAGATGTTATATCTTTTTACCCAGTATCCCACCTAATCTAAAGTCCTACCAAGAAACAAAAATACGTATTTTTGTAATTCTTGTCATTTCAAACACTTCCATGGTCACGGACGGACGTTTCTTATACATCTATACGAGCTTCAATTACCGGCCACTAGTTGTCTCACAAAGATGCCTATATCGAGGCTATATATGCTTCCATACTAATTGACTCTGAGCGTAGTCCGTCGGAATGTCATCGGGTTGCCGGAGATGGGGTTTTAATGCCATCGACTGTTCTAGCTTTATAACTGTTTTTGCTTTTAATAACTATGCGATTAGAAAGAAAATGAAAGCATTTTAAAAACGTCCGACGTTGGAATCGTCCATGGACAGCGGTGATTGGTTACCGGGTGACTAGTTTACTCGTTTGCCTCCAACTCCATAAAAAAAAACAATTATAACAAAAAACAAGCTTTTTAAGTCGCACCACGTGCCTTTTGTGTCCTAGTCACGTGACGAGAAGTCGTGCGCCTGATGATAAGTGATACCGTAGGGTATGCCTGCCCACAACAATACAGAGTCAAATATAACGTGTCGATATTGAGACATGTTCATCAACCAGCGATGTCCTCCTTCTGCTCGCGTCGTCATTCCTCATTACTGAGGGGTAGGAGGGAGGTCGCGATTCCCTATCGTGGAATTTGTCATTTTTCTCACGGTGTCTCGCCATTTGACTGTTCGCGTGTCGGCATGTAGTTGTTCATGAAGTTTGGTGTCTAGGCATGTGCGAACTTGATCAATCCATTTGAACCTTGGCCGTTTACCATCACCCTTTCCATTAAGCGAAATCTCTCGCCAGAAAAGAGATTTTTATGGATTAAGCTGACAAACGAGAAAGCAGCTCATCTGATGTAAAATGATCCCCACTGTCCATGGACATTTCCAGCATTACAAAAGCACATGCAAACGCATGCACACAGTAAACAAATTCGTGGCCAGCCTTTAAGAGGGGGAATTTTCCAAAGAGGGTGGAGGATTGACGGGGTGGAGACGGGGATACAGGAAGAGAAAAAGATGTAGGGAGTGAGAGAGAGAGGAAGAGGAGGGAGATGGCCACCGGCCACCACTCACTGGACGAAACGCGGAAGCAAATAAAAAAAAAGCAATACTTCCACTTTACGTCGATTAAAATATTTAATAATTTAAGATGGTATATCTTATGCCCACGATTACTTTAGCCATGTTGCCCTTCAAAGCAGAACATAGAACCACTCGATTTAACTACGGGAAACTATGGAAAGAAATCGGATTTCAATAAAATTGATAAAGTAGAAAGGTCAGATAATACACAAAGAAAATTTGAAGGTAATTTAATAAGATTACGCCGCTCCCCCGCGGACTGAAATATCCGGCTATCCCTCGTGTTTCAGCATCGTAATAACGAAACCAATTTTACGTGTTTTCGTATCGTATAAAAGCCGTGCAACGAACGAAACTCACAACTTTCAATATTTTTTTTCAAACTGAATAATTTTATAAAGCTATTAAATTTAACCAACCTTTGTATTTTATTTTATATATAAATTTTAAAATATTGCATGAAAAATAATAAAATATTTTCTAGCATTTATTTGAGCGGGTATTCGAATAATGACAACACAAGTTCAAATTTATCTGTTCTGATTCCACAAAATTCCATTTCAATTGAAATTACTGGGCAAACATCATCTCGTATCTTTGGATAAGAGCGTAAAGTAATATATGGTTTAATTAAAGGGTTCAACCCTTTAATTATAGGCAAATTGCTCAAAACTAATGACGAGAGGGACGATTCAACAACTCACTAGTTGTTGAATCGTCCCTCACTAGCTCACTAGCTCACTAGCTGCGGCCACTAAGTTTTTAGTCATCAGCGCATATCTATATTATCTATTGCTACTATAACAATTTCTGTAGAAGATATATAGATACATACAATAGATAAATAAAATTTGGTTTGTGAATACCTTATTCATAAACCAAAATTAGCTTTACAACTTTTTATAATCGGAAACCGCATGCAAATTGCTTTAACGTTTTGGCTCAGACTTGTTTAAGAAACTATCAATTCCAGACAGGATGGCTGCAATAAAGCTTTAAGCATGATGCGGGCTCGTCTTCCATACTCAGACCAACAGTCATGCGTTTAAGTGTCGTTCATGATGTACTGGAAATACTAGACGCATCTCTAAATTTTATATACTTAGTCTCGCCATGTTGTTACAAAGTGAAACAACATTTTTTTTACTGTACGTAACATTTATTACTATTACAGTGTGTTAGTTTAATACATTAATATAAAATCATTAAAAATATATAAAGCTTTTTAGAAGTGGTCTTCATTGGCTGCAATACAGTCCTTTGGGGCCAGTTATCAATAGCAGCACGCACTCTTTCTATGGGAAAATTCTTCACTGTCAATCGTATGGATTGTTTTTGGGACTCCAGATTATCATGGCGTTTAGAGCAAGCCTTACTCTCTAAAAAAAATTTCGTCACCTCCCTTTGCGGCCCTTATAGGCAGCAAGTTCTAATTTATATAATTGTTCATTGTTTTTTTATTTTCGCGCCAATACCTAGTCTAGCCATAAATTATGTTACTGGCTGTATAAAATTTTATATATATATTTGCTTCCTTTACTTTTGTTTTATTTATAGATTGTTGTAGTCAAACCAACAGATTAGGGAACGTTACGCAGATTCTCAATACGCGTTTGTATCATGTATTTAATGCTAAAGCAGTATTCAAAAAATACGAAAAATACTATTTACGATATCTTAAACGTCTAAGAAAAGAAAGAAAGTGTAACTTCTACTATTTCGAAATTTTCTTTTATTCACAATTGCAGTGGCGTACATTTATAAAATATAAATCCGAGCATTTCTGCTTCACACTTTCTTATTTTAGCACAGCAAAATAAACCGTAAACTTTAGGCTATAAGGTAGAAATTTGTTAGTACACTCATCGTACCGAAAAACTCTTCAATTATGAAGACATGAAGATGGTGACAACTCTAATTACTGAGGTTTCCTTCTCACTATAGAATTTTTTAGCGCAGCCAATAAAATGAAGGAAAACTAAATGATACAGCAACTAATCCCGTAGTTGGATATTAGGGTAACATTAGTTTTTTTTTGGAAACTTAATGACGGGCTATACGCGTGCCAAGAAGTAGAGTGACCTATTCTCCCTCTTCCTTCCCTATACCCTTAAAGGTTGGCAACGCATTTGCAATTTCTTTGAAGTTATGAATGTCCATGGTGAGCGGTGATCACTTTCCTCCGATTACTTGGAGGACTCAAAAAAAAACAAAACAAGAGAACGTTCGCATGCCTAAACAAGCTTATTTGTTGCGCTCGACATTCAATGATTAAAGATTTCGTATTCGTCGTAATACGTCTGGAGAAATTACCTGTCATACTGAAACATAGCGACATTTTCAACAATGCTTGTTTTTTTTTTCTAGCTGCCCCTATTGTAAGATAGAAATATTCGTGTTATAGGGGCGTTTTACAAACATAGATTTTACACGGACAAACGCCCAGATCCGAAGCAAATATTTGTAGTTCGTTCCCCGGTGGGAATCGAACCCACAACCTGCGAGGCCGAAGCCAATAGCTTAGCATGTGCGCCAAACGGTCATAAATTGTTACATTACATGTAATTTGTTACATTAATAGTACTAGTTAGGAATGGAGTAGGTAATTGGTTCACATGTACGGATGACCTACACCAAAGAATGACTTTGAAGGCATCGATTATTTGTAGCATCGACGTATAAATTGTATAAATATCCATTCATAGCATAAAAGTCGCGTTACGCTATATACAAAGCATAGTAACAAGAGAAAAGTATCTAAAAATTCTAAAACGCGGTGTCTTCTATGTTTCATATTACATTCGGCCCGTCCGCCGTTTATAAAAGTATAATAGGAGTACAAGAACATGCTTATTCGTATTCATCCGCTAAATAATAGGTAGCGCTGTCCGCTTCGGGAGCGGCGTCCGTTTCGCTGCATGCAATCTTTCAACGAGATTGTCGGGTGCTGAATTCAATTTGTGCAAAATTTCAAACACGCCGCATTGTTTCGGGGCCACCCGGTGGCTGGTTTTTAAACTTATTTAGGAAGCCGTGCCCGCCTCGTGGCTGAAACTCTGTTGTTGAAACTGACGTGGTTGTGAATTAGAAACTCCGGTTGCTCTGTGCATTGATTGAATCTCACAGTTTTTGCCCAATCAACTCTATTTTACTACTTGAATTTTGCATACTGCTGATTTCGTTATGTAGACTGTTATGGTTAGTTCTGATACTTTTTCAGACTGCATACTGTTGTCAAGCCGACTCGGCAGCCGGTGACCGGCGTTTTCGGTAGATATCTCAAGAACTACTTAACCTTAAAATATTCATCAGTCCTTGAAGAAAAATATAAATATACATCGATTTTTTGGGGGGTAATATATTAATTTCGACGATAGTTAAATTTCGAAGTCAATTATATTACAGTGAAGATAATTCGTGCGAAAACATTTTATAGTTATTTCTAAATTATTCCTTTTTTTTAATATAAATTACCATTAACAAGTAGAAGGTCAAACATCGTAAACAAAGGAAAACAAAAGCAATAGCTCGGGTCATCCAATGAGAATTGAGAGAAGAGCGGAAAGAAATACGGAAGTCTAATAACGTTCTATCGCTTCGAAGTACATGCATAGAACTTTTGCTGTATTGCGTTGTAAACGTTCGTTTTTGTCGGATCTCGTTTCTTCTGTGTAGTACGAACTTTCTTATAGTTCCAATAAAAGGCGATACAACTGATCAGAAAAAATTATATCGCCTCGTATTGAAAAAAGCATCTGTTCAAAATACCATCGTGTAAACCGATCATTAGAAGACACTTTTTTAAAAAAAAACCTAATCAAGTGTTCTAAATCTATATTTAATAAGGTAGTAACGTAATATTAAGTTCGTATTAAATACAAAATAATATTTGATTCAATATTATTGTCTATAGAGAGGTTTCACGTTTTAGTAAGTGCTAGGACCTGTTAGCATTTTTTCATTTTTTATGCGTATTTGATTTTTCGCAATCAAAAGATCAAATCTCAGTTACAACATTCATTTGATTCGGATTTATATACCTTTTCTGTAGCCGGTATATTATTTGCATTTTTATATTTACTGAAAATTTTTATAACATAAGAATTTTGATATAAGACTATTTTTTAAAAATAACTCAGGGCTTTACTAACGCCGCCATTATTAATTAAAAAGTGTCATTATAAATTTCGTTAAGGAGTACTCTTAACGTTGACATCGCTTTGTCAGCATATTAGTGCCTATTTGATCTTTCTTAGGAGTCGACTTCGGTCCGCATTTTTACTATCTTTATGATACACACAAATGGAATTAATGAAACATCATCTTAACTCCAAAAGGGCGACAGATATTGTTAATTACGTTTGATATTGATGTACATGCAGTAAATATCTGAAAAGAAACTACTTGTTATATTTTATAGGTGGCTTTGTTCCAAGTCTAATATTGATCCGACCCAAGATTATTGGTAATGGTTTACTACTTCCTCTTTCCATGCTATATGCTGCCTCTATCTATACATATCATCCCTATAAATTATATACGTGTATGTTTATTCCAATAAAGAAAGCATAACAATTCTTAAGGCAGCATCGAAGTTAATTATAAAAGACAAACTTCTACGAAAGAGAATTACATTAGCAAAGTCGAATTTGGCTGACGAAATTTTTTCACGGCAAACTTTTCCCATCAACCAACAGGAGTCGACATCCGTACGACAAATAGCTCTTTGAATTGAGTTTGCTAATAATCTCTACTTGCTGATAATTTCTAATTTCTAACAGACTTTTCAGTTTCACAAAAACGAGCTGAAACATGTTTTACTAATACGGAAATTGTCAGCGATTTCAACGGGCTTAGACTCGTTTTAGCGGATTTAATGCGAGATGAGAAACCTACTTAATGTGTGGTACGCTTGACACAAGTAAGTAACAACTTCCACTCGTGGAAATTGATACTACCACTCTGTAATGAACGGAAGTTAGTATTTTTGGAAGAAAAAAACAAAAAGGATAAGCAACAAAACAAACAAAAATTACAAATTTTACGATGGTAGAACCACGCAGCTGCTCCCACTGCTGAATGGGCAGACTTGCGTATAACATATAAAAAGATGATAAGATTTTTGAAAAAGTTCATTATAATGCTGACGAGAATTTCCCCGTGATTTTTTGCTAATTAATAGCCAGAAAGCATCACTCGTTTTTATACGTGAAGTCCGACAATGACGAACAAAAGAGTCCTTTGTTGTCAGCGAATCTTGCTTAATTATGCCCTAATAAATTATTTTTAGTCGTTGTTTAAGAAAGCTCTTATATTATCTGTGCTGTATCAAAATCTAGGACGTTTTAATATTAAAACTAGATAAGATCTAATACGTTATATCCCGTATATTATATCGCATCTAGCCGTACAATGTTGTTGTATTGAATGTTATAGAAATTTATAGTCATATGTTTTTACAGTCTACCTGGTGAAGTTTTTAAGTTTCATTGCCATTTATTGTATCGTAGTACAGTAACTTGCTACAATAGCAGTAATTCAGTTTAAAGGGCAATCTTACCAGGTAAAATTTCTCAGCAGAGAGATATAACATCTTTCATTCTTACGTCTTATTTATAGGTAATGGGAGCAGTTGACAGCCAAGCAAAGTTTTCACCACCAAGCGACTTTGACTTGTATGTCTCGTCGAGAGAAAAAGGGAAATAAACTCGGTTTTGTTTCGAGTTTATTGCTAAGGAAGTTCAGTACTATTTAATTAACATTATCTTTTTTTAAACAAGGATTTTAAACCATCCGTTTTAGGACAAATCTGTTCGGTTTTTTTTTTCTATTTACACTAAGTAAATTTTTGTTATGGTATTTTTGATCAACTTAAGGTTATGTCAGCTTATTTTGTGACGTTTTAAAAAAAATCTGTATTATTTTATTTTTCAATATTGTTGCGTTCTAAAGTCAAAGCCAAAGAAATTCTTTATTCAAAAATGGATTGGTTTATAATCACTTTGTGACGTCTAATGATTATTCTAGCTGTTTGGAAAAAAAATGCCTCAGTCCAGAGATGAACAAGCGAAAGAAACTCAGAATTTGACGGACTCAAACTGACTGACAGGCGTAAGAGACTCAGTTCCAAGATTTCATATGAAATATTCACAAAATAGTATGCTTAAGACAGATATTGCAGCCCTACCAAGTTTATAACATCCGAGTTTAAAGTCTAGGACAATCTTTAACAAATCATGTAATACTAATGTGTCCATATCTGACCCAGTTGGAGTGAATGCAGCGTACAATTCATTTTAAGTTCCAACGTTAAATCTAAATCCATATTTATATAGGAAACTCCACTTTCATCTGCCATTCGGTAGGAATGAATACAATTTGGCAAGTGTAACCGGCTCATAGTTTGCGGTGTAAAATGCCGCAAGGAATTTCTGTAGCCCTGTTAGATTACAGATTCTTGTCCGTCGTGGCTCGAAAATTTACGAAATTGCATATCGTATACATTAAAGTGAACGTATATGCAGTGGCGGTACTACTATACAAGCCCAAAAGCCCGGCCTGCCCCACTAAGGAGTAAAAGTAATAAAACTTAATTGGCACATAAAGATAATAAATTAAAAAAAAAAAATTTATTTTTAAATTTGAGCGTTGCGGGAATTATGTGCTAATTAAGATTTATAAATTTCACTCCTTAGTAGGGCAAGCCGGGATTTTGGGCTTGTATGGTAGTACCGCCACTGCGTATGTGTACCCTAAATTGGTTGGTAGAGCTAGATACCAACATTACTTAAGTCTAAAAGGGGACAATGGAGCAATTTAATTGATGTAGTGACACGGACTTCTTATTCCGGAAAAAAGAACAGATATGACCAAATAGAACTTAAAAGGCCATTAACAAATTTTCTTCCCGCTTCTAAAATCGATTTTAGAAGAAGCGCAGGCGAAGCCACAGTAGAAGATAGTACCTCATATCCCTTAACAAGTATGAGCCAGTCTCGCGTATTGTATTCTAACGGCTAAGAGCCTCATAAAAGTAAATATAAATGAGGGTAGTCTAGGCGTAACAGGCCCGGCGACTGAACGCTCCCTAATGGGGAATTTTCTCGGATGCGATCTTTTCAAATGTGCCGGAACGGTTTACGGTATATTTCAGACCCCGCAACAATAAATCGTGTGTTATGTTATTTGTTTAATGTCTCTTTTTTGCCCTTTTTAATTTAATTTTTTTGTTTTTTTTTATAAACGGCAGAAGTCTTTCGCAGAAGAAGGCTTTTGGTAGAAGTCTCTCTGGGGGGTTCCACTTAATTGTCAGTTATTTAACCATCGAGCAGTGTGTTAATCGCATAATAATAATAATAATAATAATAATAATTTATTTGCAAAATATAGGTACGTGGAAAGGTCTACAGGCATCTTATATCGCTATATTTTACTCATTTTACAGAGTATGCAAATATTTTCGCTAGAGAGTACAACAGTATTACAAATTATGTTAATGTATTAAACAGTGCAAGGAAATTAAAAGAGAAAAAAAATATTATTAGAATTAACTTAATAAAAATTCATTAATTGTGTAATAACATTTATCCGTCAACATGTCGCGCAGTCTTCTTTTAAATAAATTATTTAAATTAATATTATAAATTTTTTATAAATTTTATTAATATTATAAATCTAAAATTGTGATTGGTAGTTTAATGCGGACCGTATTCCACACAGGAATTAAGCTACACGACCGCTTACACAAATATTTTTAATTTAGAATTGAGAGTAGAGTAGATTTATATTAATCCTGTAATAGAAAAACAGAGCTGAGAAATAGACATTTGTAAATCAAGCGAGCAACATTAAAGAAAACGAGCATCTTATAGTAGTTTCTCATAACGTATATAGCTATGGTCAAAGAAATATCAACTCACCTGCTCGTCCAACTTTTGGCATAAGCCCGTACCTAGCCACTTACGATCCCGGAAGATCCAATCAAGACTTGGGTATTCAGGTTTGAATGCAATAGGAACGACGGTCTCCCCCAGTTTATTACATCACGTCGGAGCGTCAGCCGTAACGAGATGACAAATAACCGCTTAATGAATGGCAACATTCACTAGAAGTAAGTTGCAGCGACAGGAAATACTTCTACGACATTATAAAGTGATAGTAATGACAGTGGAGGTACTACCATACAAGCCCAAAAGCCCGGCTTGCCCTATTAGGGAGTAAAATTTATAAATCTATAATAATACAGGCTAAGAGTACAATTGAATGACTTTTATCACATCTTCCTACCACCAGTTATATAAGAAATTAGAATGTGTTTGTTGGTCAGTGCTTTTTTCACGCAACAAAAGAAATCGCAGATTCGTTTAGCGCAGATGTTGTAGTTGCGGCGTTGAGAATCGTGAGTGCTTGCTTAATCTGTATGAAACATAACCCATTCAGCAGTAGAAGAAGCTGCTGAATGTGCCGGCACGAATAAGTACCACGAACTCACAAAAATCGGCGTGACGTGGAAGTGTTTGTACTTCCGCGTTTCGTCCGGTGGAACGGAAGGCGTCTAACGATTTATTTTATCCCAGATATAATTAGAGAAATTAAACGAAATCTAAAGCCGCGAGCGAAACCGCTTACAAAATCTATCTTTATTAATCTGAAAGTGTTTGTTGTTTTATTGTTTTATCCCTATTCTTATCGCAGATGGGTACGACATTTGAAATACATGTAATTTGTGACATATGCTTATTTTTAACTGCGAGAAAGATTTTTAAAATCGAAAAAAATTCTGGTTGTCTATTACCGAACCTCCTCGTCGTAAGTGACCACAGCTGTCAATGGACAACGTAATATAAAAGCGGCTACAAGCGTTGCCAGCCTTTGTGTAATCAACAGTAGTTTGCGTATTGCTTTACCATAAAGAGCGAACTCTTCCACCTTGTAGTCGAATTGCGGTGTCTATAAGAAACTATCGGGTGTAACCAATCGTCACTTTCCCCCGGCGTATGCTGAGTAATCAAATGTGTAGTGTGAAAGTCGGCACAGTTGTTATCGAATCAATGATTTGAGATGAAATCAGCCCGATGTTCTTATTTTTACAAGAAGCAATAGAGCATTTCTAAAGATCTCATACAAACTGGCTCGTTGGTATAGTGGTTAGTGCTCCTGACTGCAAAACCAAAGGTCGTGGGTTCGATTCCATTTACAAAAGATTTATGCGATGAGAATAGGTGTTTGTTCTGTGTCTGGGTGTTAATAATCTATACAAGTATATATTTAAAAGTATATAAGTATGTATATCAGTTGTCTGATTACCATAGTACAGG
>DWHO01004482.1:0-11035 GCA_018247575.1 Eurytides lysithous rurik
ACCTCTTAATAACGACTTCTCCAAGCCACCGCTAGATGGCGTCGACAAGAAGCCGGGACCGACTTTTTACATGCCGACGCATGGATCATCTTACTTCTCAGGCAATCGGGTGATCAGCCCGTAATGCTCTAATCCAACTAAGAAACAACGACATAAAGTCATTGCCCTCCGCGGGATTCGAACCCGCGACCCCCGTTTTGTAAAGCGTGAGCCTATACCACTAGGCCACGAAGGCAGTCAATAATAACAGTTAATCTTGGTATAACAACACCAACGCAAAACGCTGTTAATGTTTCATTAAATCCGTGATGAGATTGAGTTTAATATAAAGGTGATTAATTTTCGCGCTTATCCCGTCGTCTTACTTAATAAGCAATAATAGCTCTATTAAATGTTTATTACCCATATTATCTCACTATTCAATGTTTATATTTACTATGGACTTAATTATATGTATTAATCCGTTATAAGTTATTCGATAAAAACGAATCCATTTACCGCTATAGATTTGTAAAAAAAAAGAGCTAGCTCACTTGGTTACTTGGATGTTTAATACAAAAACGTAATTCTTTTTCTGCGAAATGAGACTGATTTAGCGTTTAAGGTTATCAAAAAGACCTGAAGAACATCGAGTCTTGTGTTTGATCGAAACGAAGTAACTCAAATCGTCACAAGTTGGGACGAATGAATAAGCAAATCGACTAGGGGCAAATTGAAGAACTTGAATTTATTCAAATTAATTTATTTCTGTTTTCCTTTCTGAGGATTTCTTTATTACACACACTAGGCACTGAAATTACAGTGCTAGTGTCAATGCCTACATCATATTCAAATTTAAAAAATACACCATTTTAAATTTCGACTTAAAATGGTGTATTTTTTTTTAATTAAATTCTTTAAACTTTTATTTCTTACTTTTTGTATTTTTTCCAGAAAATTATATAAAGCTTACAGTTATTTGAATAACGAATAAACTTAATAATCACCCGATATATTATCGACTTTGCAGTGTTACTGCAGTTATACGACGGGCGGAGACACGCATAAATAAAAGTCTATAAGAAGGGAAATAAAATATGTGATCAGAAATGTACACTTATATTTAAAGTCTATTGACTTATTTATTGATTTGTCGGTTTGTTCTTATCATCGCACCAAAAGGCAACAGAAAAATGATTAAACCACTTTATTGGAATCACGGACAAAACCTAGTCTTAAACGGACAAAATTTATTAATTGCGTATAGAGAAGTCTCTGGGACATAGTTGGTAAAAAGCTTTTCTTACCGATATCGGTAATGTGCAATTTACCGATCATATGATCGATGTAAATTTCATGCACTTTGGTTATTTTTATCCTTCGAACGACCTACTGTCAATTTACGGGCAATCAACTACCGGTTTATATACGCCGTATTAACACTTAATCTCATTGTTTGTAATTCACTATTTACAGAATCGGCGTAGAGTGTTTTGGCTTCCGCATTTCGTCCGGTGAGTGAGGTGGCTGGTGGCCTATCCCCCTCCCTTCCCTCCCTCCCTCCCCTACTCCCCTCCTTCCCTCTCCCTTCATCACCTCCTTCCGTTCCCACTCCCCTCCTGCCACCTCTTTAAAAATTTCCCTCCCTTAAAGGCTGGCGACGCATCTGTAATGTTTCAAATGTCCATTGGCGGCGGTGATCACTTATCATCAAGTGAGCCGCTTGCTCGTTTGGCAGATTAATCCAAAAAAAAATTGTCGTATTCTAATCTCACTATTTCATATTGAGTCATTTCAAAAGTGTAAATCGGTTTAGTTTTATCATTTTACATTGTATATATGTATTTTAAGAAGTTTTCGCGGATATATTAATGATGTTATGCTTAAGGCATAAATATAAAGATAGCTCAGGTGCTAACATGGGTAGTTCATGGCCCTCTCATAAAACACTGTTGATCTGTTTCAGCGGGAAGGGTTCTCATAAATGTTGTTTAATAACGTATGAATTTCAGTGTAGGCAATTAAATCAGGTTTAAGGTATTTATGTGAGATAAATGATAAATGTAGGGTTGGTTGCGCGCGGTTTATAGTAATGTGATACGGGCTAACGGAATTGAAATACTTTATCCATGTAGACAGTTAAGTGACGTGCGTTGTTTCGCCCCTTTTAACAACCCACCTTCGCGTGGCTTTATTCACCATTTATTATCCGGCTTGAGAGAAAGGTGCTTAAGTATTATATTGCAAAAAAAAATATTTAGATATTTCAGTCGTCCTTCCCACAATTTTATTATATAGTAGTAATTTATATAGTAAATTAACTGTTTGAAAAAAGCAAACGGAAAATATTATAACCTTTTTTTGTACATTACTAATAGAATAGTTGCATCATTATTATCATCCTTCATAATTTTACATACGTCATTGCTTGTCGACTCGGGGCCATTTGCTGTAGTGGGCCATAGCATTAATGATACTAACAGAAAGAGAAAAAAAATGAAAATTCTGCAAATACGGATGTTGGAAAGTAGTCGAAAGGTTGAAGTGACAATTAGGTTTATCGTTGGTAGAGGATTTTGCCGCCAGTCGCGTCCGTACGCAGGTAACGGGTAGCATCAGTTGTTGTTTAGGGTTGACGGTGTTCGGCTGCCTGGGAACAACATGGATGTCAAGGTAAATTGTCATTTTGATTAAAACACATGGATGAAGAACATTTCTTAAAAAAAATGATAAGTAGCAGTTTACTAGGCAATTAAGGAGCTAGAACTACAGTGGAAGTGCTTAGCAACTCTTAAATGGATAAGTTGAATAGGTTTCACTTCATACACAATAGTAGAGACTACTGTCAATACTTCTGATAGTATTGGATCATATTTCATTCACACTTTTTCGATTCCAGGCTTCTTTAGCCTGTCGTTTTTGTATTACTCTAATAATTATTTTATGGCGAATTTTACTTTAATTGCAAATTCTGCCTATTTTTTTATGCAGGCTAAAGAAAAGGGAATCCTTAAGCTGGAACCACGCCCGCGAGTTGTGGTTGAAGCAAGGAGCGAGCTGATTCCACAGGTAAGCAACTAAATAATACCAAAGATTGTGTTCTTCAAATTATTTTTTTCTTTTTTCGTTTTTTGTCAATTACCTAATACGTTTCCTTTTCTTTTATTTCAGTTTCAGTGTAGCTATCCTTTTTACATTTTATAATACCTTTACATGACGAGCTTTGATAAGGAAACAAATAATAAATACCACATAACGTACCAACTTCAAAGTGCGATACGAAAACATTTAGACTGTCTACGAAGGTTGGCATAATTTATTATACAAAATAATTCAGATTTATTAGAGGATCTAGTTAACTGAATGTGCAGCTCTATTCCGTCTCGTCCATTTTAAGTTTGATATCTTGTAAATCGTAACTGTTTGACAGATTAGTTGCATTGCATATTCGGATTTGAACTGGCGGCACAAACAGAAATAAATACTTTAAAGTGTTCATAGTCAGGGGACGGAGAAACGCAAATCAGTCTCATTTTATAATTTATAGTATACGCATAAATAGACGATATTATGATTTGACACCTTGATCACGAATATCAAATTAGTTATTAATTTTATCTAAAGCAAGGAATTTACTAAAACTAGCTAAAGATAGTGCTTGAATACTTTTTATATGGTACCCTAAATCATTGGTACTAATGGAAATCGAATTAATGACTCAAGTTAGGAATTCCGATGCGCTACTAAAACAACTCACATGAATTTTGCTTCCAAAACCTTAAAAAAAGTAATGCGGCCAGTTGAAGGTCTTTAATTGATCGATAAATATAGATAAAACATAGTTTTAATTAATTAATTACTTTGATAACTACTTAATTTTTACAACATGTACAGTTTTTTTATGAATATGTATAATTATTTAATATCGAGTAAGTAATACGTGAAGAGAAAACCTTATACTAACCACTTTTACATTCTATTGCGCTCACGAAGAAGCATGAAATTTGACAGTGTTGTAATTTGAAACAGATTTGCGAATTTTTATAAAATCATAAATGCTAGTCAAAAAAATAAATATACTATTCAATTAATTTTCTTTTTATGAGTTTTTTCCTGTGATGGATTTCGACCAATGGGAAATCGTTGGTATCAATCTAAAATTAGATGAGCAGTTTTATTTAAAATGTGTTTTTTTTTTTTTTTTTAATTAAACAAGAGCTGAAAACTGTGAAAATTTCTTTGTGTAGGATCATCCTTCAATGATTATCTATTTTCTGAACGGCTGTTTGGCGGGGATTTGTATGGGAAAAAAGTCAAATTACAATAAACTTTATATATGAACATGAACTGGACTCCATTGGTCTCGCACTTTGGTTACATTTTACACAAAAAAATAAAATAAACGGAAGCCACAAACATTCGTAATTTGTAATATTCGTGAGTCGAGGCACGGCCAAGCTATATAGCGTCGACACTGTATCAATTAGGCGAAATACAAGCTGTTCTACTTAACTGGTGCGTGTGTATTTAGCGTTTAATCAAATGAACCATTCATTTATATAAAAATAAAATAAAAAAGTTTGAACCGAAAAATCGATTGAATTTGTATGGCATATTTACTGATAAAGGAAAACAACTGTACATGTTGTAAAAATTTAATAGTTATCAAAGTAATTAATTAATTAAGACTATGTTTTATCTATATTTATCGATCAATTAAAGACCTTCAACTAACCACCTTTCCCCTTTTTTTAGGTTTCGCAAGCAAAATTCTAGTGAGTTGTTTTGGTAGATGCTATATTATAACTATATGTCTTCCCTAATAACATAAAAAAGAAAATAAATATATGACTAGAATATGTATTTGTAACTTTCTACAATAATTCTATAAAATTAATTCAAATTCGTTTGTGACCGACTTTGCCCGACAAAAAAATCACTTCTTAATTATTATGCGCGGTGTTATAAACGAAAATGGTGTTCGGGGGTTGGGGAGGGTGTGCTTGTTAATGGAATGAACGAGCAGGGCTGCCTCTCAAATTACCTCGGTTAATTATTTCACACCTCGTTTCTTTTCTATTAAATATAACTATATGTAACTACAGATACCGTTGCTATTGCGTAATGTTTAAACGTATAATAATGGATTCAATTATTTTACGCACGATAATTAGTGCTAACTCTGTTATAATATAACTCGAACGATTAGTCTTGATTCGCATATGTGATTAACTTCAACGATGTTTCGTGTTGAGGTCATAAGGTGTTGGAAATAATATACTTAAGAAAGCGTTAAGGCTTTCTTAATAAAACCACAAAATTTACCTACAGGCTTCTTGAGCAATTATTCAATGGATCACCAGTTTTCTTAACAACAAGAGAGAGTATTAAGGCCTTTTTGAGATTGATATCGGCTATCATCTTCTTTTTTTGATATATATTTATTACGTATTTAAAATTTAGCAACATTTATTGCTGTTGATAAAAGGGAAGGGACATATGAAAAGGGAATACAATTTCGCTTCCATTTATAGTCCTAGTCGACCAGTAGTATTTTCTCAACGATATGTACTTTTAAAAAGAGCAACTTACTACCTATTCAGTTTTTACGTGGCTTGCTGATTTCAATTATAAACTTCGTAAGTAATGTTTACGAAAACTTTATTGAATACACTTACCTTCATTTATGATCGTTATACTCAATTTAGGGATATTATTCAAATATTTTCAGTGTATACTCTCGCAGCAACTTTTGATTATGTAAAATAGTGGAAAAATAAGAAAATATTTATAAAAGAAATGAAAAGTTCCGGTAGAAGTATTTATACTTATTTCAACCTTTCATTAATTAAAAATTATGCTCACTTGAAAAGTAAGCAATGCAACTGCTGTTATAGTAATTGCATTGCTTACTTTTCAAGTCCGGATCCTGTTCATGTCTGTAGCCTAATTCTAACTTCATTTAAAAGATTATGGTGCTTAGATCCTCTCAATTTAGGTTTAAATAATACGGCATATACGAGCTTATTTTCTGATAATACATTTAACTCTTTATTTGCACCTGTTGAGGCTTCATAGCACACATACGAAACCTAATTTAATTAAAAACATTTTACCTTCTTTTCCTTTGTGTTACGATGAAGCTTTTTCTAAAGAGTTCCTTTTGTTATAGACATTATTTAATTCATCCAAAAATCTATTGACATTTTAAATAATGGTTTCTATAACAGATAGGCAGCCCTCGAACGCACAGTTAATCAGAGTCACCGATTGGCGGTCACTCATTGACTCCCATGGAAGACTGAGTGCTTTCGGTCACGGCACTAATCTAGGTGTGTTTGCCTCGTTTATTATCATGATTTAAGTAAAATGATAACAATAAAAGAGGCGAACCCTAGCCGCTAATAATAAACGGGGAATATTTAATTGTTAACAAATTAATAAGATAAAATAATCTTTTTCATCAAATATCGCCTATTCAGCGTTGTTAAGTCACTTGAAAAAGGGTTTGATTTTAGTCCTTTTTTGGTTTTAATTGTTTATAAATATCACGTTGATAAATATAAAATATTATTTTAATTATTTATACAAATTTTAATACTGTTTGTTGTGTAAATCCTTGATTTGATAGTGACGAAACTATGATGGTCCATATTTTTGCAGACAAAATTTATTGTATATATTTATATTCTCTGTGCGTTGTTAAAGCGCCTCACTAAATAGATGATAGAACCAAACATTTTTTTCGTTGTATTTTTATTTGTCTTCCATTAAGGATACTCTTAGTTGTTTTTCTCCAGTTCCTTCAAAAAAGGCATTTAACAAGGATTTTACAAAAAATTTACTTTCCTTTTAAATTGTTTAACATAATTATTAAATGTGACATTAATGATTCGCTAAATTATGTGTTTGAAGGACGATGTAAACAATGGATTTTATTTTTATAACGTATTATGCATTTCTAATAAATAACTTATTAAAATTTTAACTTATTTTACCTCGCTTTAATATAAACTTTTAATTCATTATAAATGTGCCGTTATATTCTATACAAAACTTCGCGCACTATAACCGGGACTGTATTTTTTTTAAACATACGCGAGTACACTAAAAAAAATCCTTTGGATATAGATGTATAAACATGATTTTTGAACAAGAACAATGAAGATTTGTAAAAAACAAAAGTGCATCAAATTTCGACGACGTTGACTATTTAACCCGACTTAGAAATATAATATTTTTTAATTTGGATAAAACAAATTTCAAGTATTGCCCTACCAGCCTTCCTCGCTTCTGTGCACAGTGTAAATGATTTGTGTCAAAAAAAATTAAATCGTAAGTTGGAGCTATCCTATGCTAATGAGGCAAGGATGTTTTGGGTAGCTCTCTGCACTAATGAAAATAATAATCCCCTGGAGCTTAACCAACAAAAACAGTGGGATATTCCTTTGGTGCAGAGAGCACATAAAGCCCTGTTCCAAACTTTTGATGCGATGACGACGATTTAGACCGCGCACATATTCTTGCGGCCACATCTAAAGATTCCAGTCACTGGCTACACGCTTTACCATCAAGTAATTTAGGTAAATTACTTGATAGTGAAAGATTGCGCATCGCTGTAGGAATCCGCCTAGGAGCACCAATTTGCCAACCACACATATGTCCGTGTGGTTCCAATGTAAATAAATTTGGACTCTACGGACTCACTTGCCAAAAAAGCGCTGGCCGTTTTTCCCGTCACGCTGCTCCATAGGGCTCTTATTTCTGTTAATGTTCCATCTATTTTAGAGCCATCTGGCATTTTCCGTAGCGATGGCACGAGACCCGATGGATTAACTTTAATTCCTTGGGAGAGGGGCAAAGCTCTTGTTTGGGACGCTACTTGCGTAGACACATTAGCGGCCTCTCATCTCAAGGGCACTTCGCTCAGAGCCGGGGCGGCATCTGATGCGGCCGAAGTAAGTAAGCGGCGCAAATATGAGCCTATCAGTGCGGATTATTTATTTGTGCCTTTTGCTGTAGAGACCCTTGGTCCGTGGGGTCCTTGCACCTCAAAATTCTTTAAAGAGCTTTTTCCAAGAATGATTACTGCGTGTGGCAACAAGAGGGCTGGTTCATTTCTTGCCCAAAGATTAAGCATAACCATTCAACGGGTAAATGCAGCCAGCGTTCTTGATGCCATGCCTCGCGATGAAGTTTTATTTGATTATTAGGTCAGACATAATTATGATTACACATAAATTGATTTATAAAATATAATACAGTTCAATTAGAATTTCATTATTGGAATATATTATAGGCACGCTCAATTACACAACGTACTTATACTACTTTAACTTAAAAACTTTCGTTAACTTTATTAAAAAAATAAAAGTTAAATAAAAAAAAATTAATAACACATAAATAAATATAATGTAAAGCTAACAATATATATCGCTATTTAATAAAATAAAATAAATCAAGACAACAAAACAAAATTTAGTACATTAACAAATCACAACACAACAAACGAGGATTCGCTTAACTAATCATTAGAAAATTTCTTTTATTCGAATGAAGTTTCCTTAAATAAAATGGTTTACAGCAATTTTTGACATTTACAAATTAAGCATTAAAGTCTCCATATGACTAATTCACTAATTAGAACTTATTGCCAGTAATTTAAAAATATGCATCGCAATACATCACAAAGGTAATAGTTTGCCACTGTTTAGGAGCTCTATCAATCGAAGCACCTGTGTATAGTCGTTAATTGTGTAATTTATTAGACAGTCTGTTAAGGCTGGCTTCTGTTCAGTTCGCTGCCGACAGTCGACAGTCTGAACGTCGGAGTGCCTTCGTGAAGTGTACCATAAGGCTGTGACAAAAATCAAGTAGCCAGACAACCGTAAGCTAATTAATAAATAATAGCCAAACCCTATACATTAATATGCCGACAGATAACTTTTTACCCATAAATGAATAGCGCACGGACCAGTGTGAGATTTAAAACAGTTAAAGTTTACATGGAGAAGAAGTGCAAAAGGCTATAGTTTTATCTTAAGTTGCATGTGTAATATCTTCGAAAAAGTTTATGGAATAATTGTAAAGAGATAAAATATGTTTATAACATGTATTGCAAATAGATTAAATAGGTTAAAAGATTACTTTGTGGATTTCTTTCATACAATCAACAATAAACACAGTGATTTAAAAATAAATTTACTTCTATAATTATTGCTCAATACACAATTATGTGTATTGAGCAATAATTATAGAAGTAGGTTAGTATTTTAAACAGTTAATGCATTCAAATAGCTGCTCTACATCAAAGCGGTGGACTGATTGTTAATTTTCTTTTACGAGAGTGTGAATAGTATTCGTTCGGCCACCCGTGCCGAATTGTCTGTATTTTATTTTATTTTGTTTTGAGCGTAATCAAAGTTATTACGCTAATGTGCTAAATATTATTCCCCAATTCCTCAAGCCGCACGCTGTATTTAAGACATTGTTATAAGTTCTTTTACAGTTACATACCGCGTACGCGCTGTTATATAAAAACATTGTAACCTAACGCATGCCGAGTGACAATGTAATCGTTAATAGTAAATATTGAGAAAATGCAGCCGCGATACATGTATTTAAGTTCATCCTTTCACAATTTCCTGATTGTTCGGGTGTATTAGTTTATATTTGACCACGTTAATATTGCTTGTATACAGACGCAAGAAATAAAAATTAGGCGTAGAACAATTTTTAACTAAGTACTTTTCCTAAATATTTACTGCTTCGGTCATCCTGTGAAAGTTTTTCTAGTATACAATAAAAAGTGTTATTGATAATGTGAGTAAAGTGTCTTTTTTATTCATAATTTGCCAGGGTTCCTGTGACCGACCACCATCCTCACCGCAGCCGTCGGTGGACCGCCTCTCCGTGACCTGGGCTGATCCGGGCAGTATGAATTCGTCCGGGGTCAATTTATTTCATCTTCCATCCGAGACCCCAGTCAGTAATGAGGTTAAATTTTCTCCAGCAACCGAAGGTAAGTTTTATCATAAATCTTGTCACGAAACAGTGACATAGATATTTCTTTATAAAACAGAATACATATCTTCTTCTCCTTTCTTCTGCCCTTATCCCACTAGGTAGGGTCGACACAACATGTTCATGTTGTAATAAGATTTGGCTTTGTGTGTTTTACAACTGGCCGCCTGCCTGACATCAACCCTCCTTGGGAAAAACTTAGCACGTCAGCTAACCTCAGTGGCGGCCCACAACGCTCAAATTTGAAAATAAATTATTCGGAAATTATGTGCTAATTAAGATTTATACATGTTACTCTTTAGTAGGGCAAGCCGGGCTTTTGGGCTTGTATGGTACCGTCACTGGCTTACAAATCGCAAATGACCTTTATGCAAATGAAATGAATGCCCCGGAAGATAGAACAATAGAAGTCTACTATTTTAAACACATTTTATCCACCGGGATAAAATATTTTTTAAATAGTAGACTGGAGAAAGCGGGAGAACTATGCAAAGCTTCATCAGGGTGCCGAACTCGTGAAAGTCTAAAATTCTACTAGTAGGATAATTACGGCTGCGGCTGCTGGTCATACATGAATTAACAAAGCTTCGAGCTTTATCTTTTTCACCGTGAGTTTAATGCTAGTTTTAACCGTTCGTCAGTGTGTAGAGTGATTGGATGTGACCTATCAAAGTAAACGCTATCTCATGTCTCATGAGGAATAAAGTTTGCGATTTTAATCTATGCAACTCTGTATAGTTTCGTTAGGATACCGAACTTGAGAAAATATTAAGTGTCCTCAAGTAAGATAGACTACTGCCTACATTTGCAAGATCGCGCATAACAAAATGCATGAATAGACAAAATGTCATGATTGTCGCCTATAGGCCACCGGCATCTGGGATGCGGGCCGAATTTGCGACGTATTTGGATTATGCCATTTCGGAGCGCGGGTTAGGCAAAAAAAAATGATTGAATTCGATTTTCGAATATTTTATCAAAATTAAAATGTGTACTATTTCGAATTTCTATTATTTTTAAATATGGAGTGAAC
>DWHO01004483.1:0-11034 GCA_018247575.1 Eurytides lysithous rurik
GGAGAGCAGTGCAAGGACTTTTTATAGTAAATTAAGGTACCACCGCGTTGGGCTGTAAGCCTGTCGTGACGGATTATGTTATAGTTGTAATTTACTGTTACTTTTGACACATACTACATATAAATTATACGGTGGGGCTACGGTGGGGCCCCCATATCGATGGGCATTCGCGATCAAAAAAATTAGAAAAAGCTATGATAGAACGGATAACCGACACGGCCGGAGAGAGATCAGGCGCAAAGGCCGTGACATCAAACCGACTTCTTATTAACGACTTCACCAAACCACCGTCAGATGGCGTTGATAAGAAGCCAGGACCGACTTTTTACATGCCCATCCACCGCATGGATCATCTTACTTTTCAGGCAATCGGGTGATCTGCCCGTAACGCCTTAACCAAACTAAGAACAACAACACAAAATAATTGCCCTCCGCGGAATTCGAACCCACGATCGCCGATTTGTAAAGCGCCGGCCTTATACCACTAGGCCACGGGGCATTTACGGAACTAGTTCGACAACAGATTTTAAACGAACATTGCTGTAATTAATTACATTAATTGCATTAAAAGATAAAATAAAAATTACATGCGTTCAAAAACAATTTAATGAGCTAACAATTTATAAAAGCAATCACCATTCGAATTAAAACTAAGTTAACATTAAACAAGAATTGTAACAACTTTAAGTTTTTTAGAGAACAACTTTTTCCGCGATACGACTGGCCTTGAGGCTTATCCTGCCATCTGTAAATTGAAAATAAAGTTATTACACACTTTTTTCTCAATTAAAACTCGATCAAGTTTAATAATCTGTTTTCAATATTTCTTTTTTTCATTAGGTATTCATTCTTCAACATAATTACTCCAGTTTTAAAAGAAATTGAATTGCGAAGAAAACACTAAACATCAAAATATGAAAAATTTGAAAAAAATTATAGCGAAGGCAAACTTATTTAAAAAAGATCACTATAAACTATTAAAATATATGTAAATTACAACTACGTCTAACGTAATTAAAATCTTTAAATTCACACGAACTACTTAAAAAAATATAACTTTAGCATAGGCAGGCGCTTAAGAATTTAATCAAATATTCAACAAAAAATAATTAATACTTTAACCACTTTATGCAAAACGCACGAGAGCATTTAGGTGCAATAAAAAGTTATTCAAAAAAGTGGGCCGCCGAAATGTGAGTATCCAAACATAACGCCTCGAACTTTAACTGACTTAATCATTGAAAAGTTATGTACCCTGCTAAAATACTTAGAGCGAAACTATGAGCAACAATAACATTCTAACAGTAATCAAACATAAAATTTTATGAATATACCGATATAAGCTTCAATCTCGAAGAGTGATCACAGGTACTTTCTCAATGTACTGCTTTAAAACCAATTTTTACGGCCTGGGAATATACGATCAACAACATTTTAATAGACACTAAGCATTTATCGGCAAGTTTAGTATTTTGAGCTTTCACCTGCTACATCGTTCACGCGGTTTTTTTTTTCTACCCTGGTCTCTCCTGGTATTTACGAAAATATCTGAACACATGTTAAGACTTATATACTCAGACGAAACTCTCTCTTTTAATATAATTAGTTGCGTAATCTGTAATATTTATCAATGTATTAATTTATCTCCGAGTCATTTTTCATCATAATGATGCTGGGAGGGATCCTCTAGCATTATTAGGGGCGATGCACACTATAATAACGATGACGAACCTACTGACATCGTCATTATAGTGTGGACTGCGCCTTAATATCGATTAGACGGAAAGAAACTTAACTTACTTAAACAACTATAAATAAGTTGCCTTCACTAAACCATTGTAAATTAATTGTACTGTTTTAACAAATTACTGATTTCGTAATCAACCTAGTATCTCATTAGTTTTAGCACATCTAGAAAATTACAGTAATATTTTAATAACTAAATTCATTACTCATATACTTTCGTAATTCAACTTAAATCAATCGCGTTTAATATAAAAAAAAACCAAAAACTCACAATAAAAAGTACACACAAACACTCACACAGAAAAAACAACTCATGCGATCAAATAACACTAGTTCATGAAACTCAATGCAAAACGTGTAAAAAAATATGAAAGAATCATCACTTACCTCCTGACGCCCACAAGATCCACAATGTAAACGAAGCAAAAAAAAAACAGCACACACAAACCATGCAACAATTTACAACCATGTGTCGCCGAGGCTTCGGTTTATAGATTTTGATTTACAGATATTATTTTTCGTCTTTCCGGTATAATTCTTCCGTGTTGAATTAATTGTTCCTCCGTTTTTAGTATTGGGTAATATGATATATATGTTTTTTTTTGGAAACACGGCCCATTAAACCGTAACGTTGTAGTTACCTCCCAAACGGACTCAGCAAAAGATAAAAAAAAGTATTTATTAAAATGTGGACACACTGCCGCCAAGGTAATGGAAAGATTTGAATTTATTTATAGCTCAAGCGATGGAATAACTAATAAATTTGTAACGTATCGATAACATTTGTAACTGATCTTTCATTTCATTTAAATTCATAATATAAGCTAGCTGGACCTGGCTTGAATTGCAAAGCCACCTAAAGAAAAAAGTACCGGCTTAATTTTTATTTTTGGGTCATACATACATCATGCCTTCATATAACTACGCAGAAGAGATCAATAAGAAAGTCTTAATCACAATCGGATCTATGTTTATGGAACGCATAGGCGAGACAAAAAACACAAGTACCAAAAAAAATAGTTGTCATCGATACGAATTTATAATATGGGTTTTCTCAATAAATAACGATTTTGGGAAATACCCGAAAGTAATTATTGATTGGAATAATTGACACGCTTTACCGCGTTCACCTTTTGTTTAATTATGTGGTTTCAAAGACCACGTTAAAGTTAATACGTATCTCATGTCAGTTACATTTCCGCAGAACACGTTGTCTAATTATTGTAATTATATGTTACTAACAAAGCGAGCGTAAAAATCTAATTTACATCTCCTTTCAGTGTAATTTAGCGGAAGATAATAATTTTTACAAGAGCAAAAAAAAATGTACAATATACGCGTCCTAACCTAATCTTCGAAAATTGTTATGCTTTCCTGTTAATATAAATAAGTTATCCAGTTCAGGAACAGGGTCCAGTTTTTTTTGGAAAACAAAATATCAATCAAAATTACGTTAAGTATACAGATGGGCCCCATTTGATTATAGACACGAGAATAACGCATTTTAATCGATATTTTTTTATGATTTCATAAATATCCTATAATGGTCTCGGTAGTTGAATCTACTATCACTACATGGTATTCGATATAAAAACGTACTAAATCTTGCTCCCAGCTTCTTTTGCTTGGATATCGATTTTATACCATTGTAAACTTTTTCCCTTTTGAAGTTGGCCCGCTGTTCGGATACTAAGAAAGACAAAAAGCAAACCGACAAACACACATTCAGATTCATAACAACTTGACTGTATTAGCTTTAACCGAAGGTCTGGCCGAAATCACTAACTTTCGCTATATTTAGACAGTAATGAGCCTCGACCCCACAAAGAATGTTCTTATGTTGTTATTTTGTCGATATGATACACAATGACCACGATTTGCATTTTATAGCCGGCTTGCCATTACAATGAGGTAGGTATAAAGCAACTGCCTAAGCCTCTAAAGTCGAAGAATATTCTTCTGAAGAAACTATAAATCTGGTAATCTCAAAGATCTCTTAATAGCTAACCTTTATGACCGAAGTGAGACTACGAGTCTCATTTACTTAACATCGAAACGTTGTTCCTGCAATTGACTCGAACATTTTTATTCACGGATCGGCCGTTGAAAATTATTTTAAGAAAAGAGAATTGACCTTAACTCCACTCGCAATGATTTGTACTTTAAATCTAAAAGCAATTTTATTTAATAATTGCTTAATTAAATCGAATTAAAAAGAGATAAATGCCAATTACAAACTGTCATGCGATTTTGTAATTGCGTCTTATATTACAACGCTAAAGTTTTGGATATTTTACTACTTATTTTATCGCTATTCAAAGAGAATTGATTCACAAAAAAATAACTTTTGGGAAAGACCCTTTAGGTGTGATATTTTTTTACTTAAAAAAAATATCTCGATCGTTTTAAAAAAGTTGTATTAAAATTGCATTTTCACATCTTACTCTATTTTCTTAAACAGTTTTATGTTGTTTCCACTTCACTCATAGACTGTCTCAAAAAAGGTTCAAATTATTTAAAATAAATTATTTTATTCACGCGAACACCAAACATTATAAAATTAAATTAGTTTACGGATTTTATTACTTTTGGTTTGTATCGCAAGGAGGGAATTGTAGACCTAACAGACATTAAAATTATTCCATTTTTTAAAAACGTATTATGTTCATTGAATTGTCAGTGTATAATTTTAACCATGAAAATATTGCCCAACCTCTTTATTTATATACATATAATATGCTTTGGAGCGTTTATTACGCAAATAAACACGCATATTTACTTTTTTATAAGGCTTATAGCCCGATTTGACGAGTTTGACATACGAGGACAGAATGGATTCGTATCTAATTATATTACAATTAAATATGTTTACTAATTTCATATCGATTTTTTCTAACGAATATTGACATACCGAGGTACGCGCATTCATTAATGAGCTGTCGTAAAAAAAATCTGTCCTCACGCGCAAAACAAGTTCGCGATTAAAGGCTCCTCCCACACAGGCGCCTTATTATAGGTCTATAATATCGCATGCGTTACTGCGATATCTGTTTTCAGTACATTTTGTATTAGGATGGTCATGTAGTTACACACTGCAGCGATAATAACGCCGCAAGAATGTAAAAGGAATCGGGACGCATTAATGCAATACCGCATGCGATATTATCGACCTATAATAACGCGCCTGTGTGGGGGGGAGCCTGTAAGCGGTAAAAAGCGAACACAACTCACCTTTGCCCAAAAATCCAGTGCCACCCGTCAAAAACACACACTGATCCTTATAAAACCTCTGTATATCCGTCATTGCCGCTTTACCCTTTGTCAGCCGTCTTCTCTCCTCTTCTCTAGCGTCAGCCTTGTCTTCCTCTGCGTAATAGCCGTCCAGCTGGTTGGCGGATACGAACTCGTGGTCCTCCGAGTAGTCCAATATCGGTGCGGTGGGATTCATAGCCTCGTTATCCGCATCCGCGTTGCGAACGGAATTCTCCAATTCCTGACAACACAATTAACGTCATCGAATTGTTTTTATTACAAACTGGTCGCCGCTCACATAAAGCCAGTCGCACTGAAGTTAATAAGCGATCTTTGAAAATTTCCACAACCTTGACGCGGTATGACGATGGACATTGCGGGCTTTTACTTAACTACCCCACCATCAAGCTGTGACCGAATTCAGTATGAGTTTGTTTTTATTCACCATATCCTTTCATTCCCACCGTTTATTCGCTCCGCATTTTGCCTTTTGTACTCATACCACGTTAAATCAAAGGTGGTGGAGGTTTAAAGATACAAACAACAACTAATAAATCACAGTGAAATCCTCAAAGTACGTATTATATTATCTGAAACCACATGGGTTTCCCCGGGAACAGTTGTGTAAAAATGGATAAATTTGTTAAGTGAATTTATAGCGAACGCGAGTAAGCGAAAAAAAAAATGTTGAAAAAACGTCATGGTATGTCCATTATTGAGACGTTGATATTTCGCCCTAAAACTAACCGACTACAAAAAGGAGGAGATTTTTAATTTGTCTCATATTTTTGTTAATAATTACTAACAACTAGAGGGAATATAACGTATACCTAGCAAATTGTAAACTCAATGTCCGATTTCGATCGGTTGTTATTTTATAATAAAACCTTACTTGTCAAATTTTAAATCTAGAATTGCAAACTCACGTGTAAATTGTCCTGCAGCTGCTTGCTCAGGTTCCTGACGTTTTCCAACTCCCTCAACTGCTTCTCCGTGGGTTGACCGTAGACGTCGATCTCCACCTTCTCCCCCCTGGCTCGTGCGGCCACCCATTTCTCCATTTTGTCCTGCGTCAACGAAGTATCCAGCAGTGATGATTCCTCTAGAGATTGATTCATTTTTCTGTAAACACAAAAACATCTACTATAATCGATGAAAAAATAAAAGCAGACTGGCCATTTATTTTCATATTTATTATATCATTCTTTTATTCTAATAACAGCATCAAATGAAATACGGTACGTAGGATAAAAAAGAGAAAGGACCCAATTATCGTGGTCGTTAAAAACTCAGAAAAAGTAGAAAAAATACCAAACGTGTCAAATTCTTAGCACAGTCGTTACACACCAACTATAAATAACAATTATAAAAACCCAAAAAAATTAATCTGAATCAAAAAGATGAACGTAAGTTGCTATCTATATCATTTTAAACTTTAAACCGATTTAATATTAACTTATTCATCAAGAGAACGTTAAACATAATGCAGAACAATTGGTTACTAGAACGTAACGGAAGAAAACTCCGCGTTTAGGTTTTTCCAAAGATTTTTTTTACAAATATAAAAATTCAAGATGCATATAAATAGTGAACGCATGCATTAAATATTCCGCGCGAATCGGGATTTTTTTCACGCCAAGATCACTGTTAAAAGACTTTCGATTAATGTTTCAATGTTAAGACCAAGGATGTTGATAGCCTTGTTACATAAAAAGATAATCATTAAAATATTTTGTATCGGAACTATTTCATAAAAACTAATGGTCCAATGAGCGGTTCATTAAAATGAACATAATTATTTTTGTGTATTTTAGATTAAAAAAATATACCGTAAGCTAGGGCGGGGCTAGTTGAGAAATATTTTGTTTGATAGCTCCTCAATGTTAAATTTTAATAATTTGTTATGCATAATGACGAGTAAGTAAATTATCACTTTCCAAAAGTGTCTATAGTAATATCTTTCTAACAAAGCGAGTGTAAGAGTTACAGTCGTTTGAATGAGACTCAATACAACCCAAAGGAGAGATACGTCGAGCAAGGTATGGGGAAAAGCGGTCAGAAATTCACCTGGTATGGGTTTAATAATTACTTTACATTATATAAAACTCTCTTTAGCTATCACCCACATAGAAGTCTCCTTTGATTCATATTTTAGATTTTGATTTCTAAGTGTAAAGGGCTGTCGTGATATATTTAAAAAAACGTATACTTCACCAAATCGCACAGAAACTAATCAATTAATGATCTATTATTTAATCAAATATTGATTTATAAATAAAAACGCCTCACAGTTTACTAGTCCAAGTCGTTGGCATTTATATACCTAGTCTAGCCATAAATTCTGTTACTGGCTGTTTACATACATTTAAAAAAAACATTAATTTTAATTTCGAACATAAGCTTCTACGATTAAAAAATAGACTTCTTTACCGCCATTATTGTATGTTTTTTGTTTTGAAAATGGAGTGGGGCACTAAAGGGAATAAATAGGATTGCAGTAATTGCACTGTACAAAGTAGGTAAGGAGTCAGCCGACGTTTTTGATACATTGAAAAAACTAGGGATTAGCCGAATGTTTGTGTATCGTACCATCTAAAGGTACATTGAAACCATGTCTGTTGATAATCGTGAGAGATCCGGCCGACCGCGGTCTATTCGAATAAATCAGGCCGTTAATGCAGTGAAGGCCAGATTTCGTCGAAATTCCATAAGGAAGCAGAAAATCCAGAGATATGAGAATCCCACCGAGGACACTTTCTCGAATTATCAAACAAGACTTAGGTCTAGGGGCTTACCGGAGATACATAAGACGTACCTTAAATCAGGCACTAAAGCAAAAGAGAGTCGAAAGATCAAAACAGCCGTTACTTCGATACGCAGATGAAAAAAACTGAAGAATTCTCTTTACCGATGAAAAATTTTTTACAATCGAGGACCACGACAACAAACAAAATGATCGAGTGTATGCGCACAGTTCTTTTTTTTTAGAAATAATCGGATATTTTCTTTTTAACAGAACTTATGGCTAGACTAGGTATATCCTGAGCACTTGGCTTATTTCTTGTAGATCGGCCGCCGTGACCGGAATCGGTCAGGAGGTCATTATTATTTTTACATTTCAAGTAATAATATATATAAAAATAATGTATTTTTCCCAAATAACTAAAACCGTCTTCAAGTAAATGTGATAATATTCCCATCATATATTTTCTACATATTTTTAAAGGGATCCATATATATTTGGAGATCGAAATTCAAACACAACCTCCTTCATAAAGGACTAATGGTGCTAAATTCTCTTTTTACAATAAACTATATCATAACAATAATTATATTAAATTTAGTGCCTCGGTTTAGTCTCATAAATCTCGATATATTTGATCATAGTTTTATTTTTCAATTATATTTTTTTTCCTTGCTTATATTAGTAGAGAAATGTAAAATTACAAGTGCTTTTATTACAAAGCTTACTCGAATGGATTTTTGAAAAAAACCAACGCTTGCCATCCTCTTGGAGCGATCAGCATTATGCTGAGCAGATGACCCTGTCGACTCAGCATTGCAACGCATTTTTTTTTCTCTATATTTTATTATCAATTGATTTAGTATTTACTATATTTGAAGGTACCTAATATGTAATGTTTATGTGTTGTATGTTGATTGAAAATTATTATTTATTGTTAAAAATCGGTTGCTAGTTGGGGAAGATAGCGTAAAATACTCGTATTTACATAGTTTGGTTAGTTTGCAGGTTATTCGTGTTACGTATGTCCATGGTCAGCGCTTACTATCCGGCAAGCTGATTACTGTTTGTTTAACTCCTAATAAAAAAAATTATAAAATACATAATTTGTTAATGTTCAATGCGAAGAAACTGTAATTCAATGCAAAAAGAAGTAATGCAAGAATCCGTTCACCTTGAGATCGATTTTTTGAAATGCATTTTAAAAATATTTCGACAGTATTAATCAACCAATTAGTTTACAATACAATGTAGATTTTTCTTGAAGCTTCCTACAAATCACTTACTTTCACTCATTTTCCTTTATTCAAAAAATATATAGTAAACAGAAATAGTTTCTTGAGTTTTGAAGATTAAATTGGTTTGTGGACGCAAGCTATTAGTCACTAAAATTTTTGTGCGATATAAAGGTATTAAAAAAATATATATATTTTGCTGTTAGTTTTAAATATGAATAAACGTTTGTACTGAGGGGATAAAACCAAAGACCGTCGGGAACTGAGTGTCTAGGAGAATTTTCATCAACCTTACTTAGTTTGCGAATATTTATGAATGTAATGAAGTAGCTGCACATTTTGCGCGCGATATTGAAGTGGTCTAGTCCTTGATTTCATTACGACACGAGCGTACGTATGAGTGGCAATTATGTAAACGGTGATGAAAACGTAAATCTATTTATTACGATAAAAATGTAATATGAGGCAGTGAGGTTGAAGATATTTATGCTGCTGACTTTCTTCATTCAAATATGTTAATAATCGTATCAAGTAATACTTATAAGGTGTAACCTATTATTAAAAATATTTAGGAATTTAAAAAAAATAATTTCTTTTAACTGCGATGTTATGTGATGTCATTGCGCCGAAATCGACATATCATTAATCGAATATTATCGTAAGCAATGGCGACGTTAAGATTGTTCTGGAAGCTATTAGAGTTGTTTGTTAGATTACGATTCGGAGTCTTGTCGCAAGGCACTGCATCATGGTGACAACACATTCGAAAAATATTAAGATATTGAATGACTAACGATTTGTTGCTTATCTTGTCGAAATTGTTATTGCGTTGGTGAATTCATATCGCTGTCAACGTGGTTGCTATCATAGTTTTTCTTTGTTATATATAACGTTCGCTTGAATTGCTAGTACATAATATTCGGACATGAAACAAAAATGTCTTGTTTTGATTCAAAATATTACGCTTGTCAACTATTATATCTTATCAAATTTTATATCAGAGGCGAGTTTTATTTAAGTAAATACCAAAGTGGATAATGAACTATGTTGTAATGAATAAAGATTAAAAAAAAGATTTTAAAACGTAGCATTACTTTGCACTTGGTCTATAATTTTGTAACGACGCCTGGACAAGGCCGCGGCCATTGGCAAATAGTCTGTGACCGGCATACACGATTCTAAACACATATGACTTCTATATAATAGAAGCCTAGACTATGATTTGAACTGGTCATATTCATATAATTGGTGATGTATGATCATATATTACATCTTGCGTGAATGTAGAACTAACATCAGATGTATAAATAAACAATGCTCCTAGACGTTGGTGATTATTTTAACCTTGAATGATTTTAATTTTGTTTTATTGGAATATTTGTATTCTGAATTCTGTATATGTTGAACAAGTTTTCCGATGAGGTTTGCGCCCTTTTTTGTAATGCGTACATTTTGAGAGTTAAACAGTTTATATCACTAAAACAAAAAGATGGGATAGAATCATCACTTTCTAATTTAAACTAAAAAAAATAATAAATGAAAATATGAGTTAGTTACTTGTTTAAGATTATGCATAAGTCATTGAATGGTCCTACCATCGTACATGTCGTAACATTTGATCGAATGTTAATTGTTATATAATAAAAAAAAATGTTTATTTTGTTTGTTTAACTTATCGGACAGGTACTTCTTTGCAGATATCGCGCAGTGATATTTTTGTATTATATTTTTAGTCGTGACAAGAAAATCCTGAAAACCGATTAGCGTCACTTTTATCTATTGTGCATGGGGAGCATGTTATCAAAATGCAAAATATGACATTGAGGGACGTTTAAATATGGATGACAATTTACAAAACCAAACCTAGCTATAATCTATGTTATATAATGTTTGCTTTGCGTTACAACGTTAATAACGTTGTTAATTTCCAATGCAATTATCGTGCCATTATCTTTGAGCATGAATCGTATCTATGCTTGGTTTTGTAATGTGGGTTGAATAGATAATTATATAAAAAGTTGTTTTGCAACGTTGGGCCCCAATACCATAGCGGAGGGG
>DWHO01004484.1:0-11034 GCA_018247575.1 Eurytides lysithous rurik
TTTACAATTTTTTTAAATTTGGCAATTGGAGCTTTTTGGACGTTTTCTGGAATCCTATTGTAAAAACGTATACATTGAAAATATCCATTTGTAAAGTATAATTTCATGTATTGTTACAGCCATGAGTGAGCGGCCACAACCATTAAAGGCCATCAATAGGTTCTTCGAAGGCAAAGAGCCATGGCAAATTGTCACCATGACAGCAACATCTGTGCTCGCTCTTGTTTGGGCACACAGTTTATACAATGGGAGAGAGAGTGAGTTGAATACAATGCCATTAAAATGACTCAGTAGCAAATTTTTATTTTAATGTTACTTTACGGAAGAAAGTTTTACATCAAGTGAGTAATCTGATGCTACCTTGTTACTTCTACCCAGGAGGGGAGCCTCCATAAGACCTGTTTCTAATATTTTAGAAGTCCGGCATGGGTGATCATTGTCACTTTTGCTTATATCATTGTTGGCCATCATTCTTTCTGTATTCTAAGAATTACTTACTGATTTTTTTTAATAACAATACCGTTTTATTCATGTTGTAATTCAATCAATGTTGCCATAAACTTCTTATTTGGGATCCGATAATTTGTCCCACCTCTAATTTTTTTGGCCTAACTTTAAGAATGTTTTTTTTATTGGCGTTTCATTCCAATAGGTGTTTCAACGAGATTCAGGAAGGAGTTCTTTCGTTGGCTCCGTCAAGTACCAATGGTGAGGCGAAAGATCGAGGAGAAGATGTCGGAGATCAAGAAGGATTTCCGGAAGGACGTTGCCAAGCGTCTTGCCGGTGTGACGGTGAGACGGGAGCTTCCTGAAAATGGCCTTTCAGCTGACCAGGTCGCTGAGGAAATCAAGGACCACCTTACGCTGGGTAGGTTGCGTTAACCCCGCGGAAAATGCGTTGTACGAACATTCTCCTAAAACGCGTTTTCCTATAACGCAGAGTGTATAAATTACTTCTTTGAGCGAAAATGCTTGAAATCGGATTCCGTCGAACTAGCTCGAAAACTGGAAGAGTTTCTTTTTAATAACACGAATTTATTTAATTGTTTTGAACGTTCAGTCTGAATTTCGCACGGTGAAACGAGTAGCGAAGCATAGATGAGGCGTTTCATCGAAACTCACTTGAGCAGTTAAGATGAAAATATGTTTTAGGGTAATAGCATGAGTAGAACCGGCAGAGTTCAGTGCGGAATTTGTTCATTGTAATCAAACCATTATTTGTCTTTTTTTTTAATTTAGAAGGCAAACGAGCGCGTGGCCAGTAGTTTTGAACTGGATCGGATATGCCTGAATTTGCCCAATTGCTCGCACAGGTTCTTACGACTGGAAGAGCGGCAGCGTCTCCGGCGCCGTGTATCACGTCAGCGAGGAGATAGCGAAGGTTGCGTGCGACGCCTATTCCCTCACCGCGTACACCAACCCGCTGCACGCGGACGTGTTCCCCGGCGTGAACAAAATGGAGGCGGAGGTGGTGAGGATGTCGGTCGACCTGTTCCACGGCGACGACGAGTGCTGCGGCACGGTGAGTGGAAGTTTTTACGGTGGTTGAGCCACGCAGCTGCTCCCGCTGCTGAATGGGCTGGTTTGAACCGGATTAGTACCGCGACCTCACAGAAAATCGGCGTAAAGTGGTTATGCTTCCGCGTTTCGTCCGGTGAGTGAGCTGGCCGGTGGCCATCCCCCTCCCTTTCCTCCTTCCATCTTTCACTCTCCTCCTTCCCTCTTCCTTCATTCTCTCTCCCTTCCGATCCCTCTCTCCTCCTTTCTCCCTCTTTCAAACATTCCCGCTCTTAAGGCTGGCAACGCGTTTGCAAGCTCTGTAATGTTACCATGTCCATGGGCGGCGGTAATCACTTACCATCAGGTGAGCCAATTGTTCGTTTGTCAGCCTGACCCATAAAAAAAGCTGTTCATCGCGCACGCGTAGTCCCTTTCGTTTTTCCTCTACTAGTATAGGCAAGGGTATGTAGTATATGTGTGTAACTGTCTCCATGGCCTAGTGATATAGGCCCGTGCTTTACAAAATGAAGATCGTGGGTGCAAATCCCGCGGAGAAATTTGTGTTGTTGTATGAGTCGCATTTACTAGAACAGATCCAAAGAATAGGCAATTTGCTATACTAGGTGGCACCTATTATAATTTTAACACTACGTAGTATTACATAGTATTGCAAAGTACAAAGTGCAACTAGTCTCAGCACTCACGCGTATCTTTATTCCATTAACTCAACACGCCGTACTATACTTTGACGCTCAACTATATTTGCGAAATCATCTGTGTGCCAGTCACATGAATTTGAACTCTAATAATAGTAGCACAACGCGCATTCGTGTTTGCGTAAATTATAAGTGTGCCAGTCATTGGAATTTGAATCTTATTTCAATGCTATAAAAGTTACGCGACGCGCACGCTTTTGGGGTCGCGTACATAACCCTGCATACCCGGCAAAGTAGTCCTAACAGCCTAAAAAAAATAATTTATAATAACTTGGGACATCACACACATTGCCATCTGATCCCAAATTAGTCAGAGCCTGTACTATAGTAATCAGACGACTGATATACACACTTAAATATTTTAAATATATACTTATGTAGATAATTAACACTCAGACACAGAGCAAATACTTATGCTCATCGCACAAATATTTTGTCCTGGGTGGGAATCGAACCCACAACGTTTGGTTCTGCAGTCAGGAGCACTAACCACTACACCAACGGCCCGTCATCAATTGAACTTTATCATTCCTAACCGACACTTCTAATATTATTGAGTACACCTCATGTCAGAATGATAAGAACATTCAAAGGCTTTTGAAAGCACTTTTGAATCGTCATTTTTACATTTTGTTCATTAGAAAGCTATCAACGGCTTGGCAAATGTAGTTCTGCTGAGAAGGGCTGACGAGAAACTCAACAGTTGCTCTTTTAAAATACCGTTACAATTAGTACTTCCTTGATATAATGTAATAGCTATCATACAAACTGGTCAGTTGACATAACATATTAAATATATTTCCGTATGTACGTTCATTGCAAGTTATAATTATCTACTCTATCAATTTCTTCTTCGTCCTGATAGTTTAACCGGTATTATGGCAACTTTGGAGGTTTATAACTACAACCAGCAAATTATTCACCACACAAACTGCGGATGCACCCACTTTGTATGCTAATTATGTACACGTTTTTGAAATAACAAAATCACCAATCGTAAGACAATCTTTGTCACTTCAATTATCATGATAATTTTATTTTGCGAGTTTTGTCAAGTCCGCCCTTTATAATTTTTTTCTTTAACATATATGCAATAAAGATTAAATAAATAAATAAATATCAGCAAAGTATTCATTTAACATAAGGATTTTTCAAAAATTTTATCAAAATCAACTAAAACTATTAATTGATAGGAGAGGTTTAAATACGAACTAGATAATTTTCTAAACAACTAACTAGTGCATCTATTTGCTTCCTCCACCCGATCTAAACTGACGTATTGGCCTTTATGATTATATCCTATCCCCATACGACTCTACAAGTCATATCAATGTGTTCACATATTTGTTACTACTTACTGCCTTTTGTCTTTCATACATTGTCGATACACGTCGAAATAGCCATCCGAGAATGGATCTTATTTCTTTTGCGTTATGTTTCATATTGTCACTCCATTTCGATCGTTATTTTACAGAAATGTAGGTCCTTTTCGTGCCAACGTCATTATACGGTATTCTTATGATTAGAGTGCCAAGGTCGAAGCACCTTATCACGTGTTAATTGACAGCCTCGTTTCTCGACTGTGTTCGAAATTCATCTAGAAAATTCTCTCCTTTGTTACTTTATATTCTCTCTAACTTTATTTTATTTGAATTTGATTTTTTTCTGTTCTAACACCCAAAATGAGAGAGTGTGCAACTTAGTTTTCTCCTTCTTATTCTTTAACATGTCGAAAACTTGCTTTACTTGTCGGTTTTGCGAGTAATCATCATGTAACCAGTGGCGGTACTACCATACAAGCCCAAAAGCCCGGCTTGCCCTACTAAGCAGTTAAATTTATAAATCTTAATTAGCAAATAATTCCCGCAACGCTCATATTTAAAAATAAATTATTCGGGACTAATTAAGATTTATAAATTTTACTCCTTACAAGCCCAAAGGCCCGACTTACCCTACGTAAGTCGGGCCTTTGGGCTTGTATGGTAGTACCGCCGCTGTTTGTAACACCCCAACACGCCGTATATATTTTATATAGACAATGAGCTGTTAGCCTTTCCCTCCATAGAGAATGGAAAAATAAATTGAACAAAATAAATTTAAATATGACGGTTTTTATTTCATATCTGAGAGTAACCTTATCTGTGTGCAATTTCTTTTTTTCTATAAAATGGGATGATGACTGGCCCGTTGATGCAGTTGTTAGTGCTCCTGAGCAAAACCAAAGTTCGCGGGTTCGATTCCCACCCAGGACAAAACTTTGGACCCCTTTTACAGTCTATTGCGCTCGCGAAGGAGAATTAAATTAGCCATAGTTATAGTTTTTAATTATATTTATAATTTTGTGGACATAATTTTTTCTTATGTTGTTCTAAAGGTATATATTAAATTAGATAAGCTAATTCATTCATTGTTTACGTTTGTACTACTAAAGTCAAACACTTTATTTGTTAAACCATAAATGTCATAGTGGAAAAACTATATTATTTACTTACTAAAGAGGACTCTCAAGAAAGCCTCCTTGGTCCTTGGATTTCGACCACTAAGCGATCGCTATTATATTAATCCCTCTCGGCCGATTTTGAATCTAAAGAATACATAATAATAGTGCACAAGTTCCTTTACTCTCAGCATGATGGGACGGACACCCGACGCTACCGGTGAGAGATCAGGCACAGAGGCGGAATGCCCAGAAATTAACAGCGCTGGCCAAAATGCCCTTTAAAACCGGAACACACTAGTTTTGCACATTTGTTTTGGACTACTGCGATGGATAACTGGCAATGCAGTACCAGCAGGCGGTCTCTGCAAGACTGCTGCAATTTACCATTTACTTTTTACTAAAAAAAAAAACGCTGCGTCTATTGTAAAAGAAACCTGTTTCATCTGTTTTCATACAATAGTGACATCGTTTAAAAAGAAGATAAATAAAAAATAAGCGGAAATTAGTTGCAGTCTTGTGTGTCTTGACATAAAAATAGGACAAACGGCCAGATCCATAATTATCTGTAGTTCACACAAACACTTGTCCCGGGCAGGAATCGATCCCGCAACCTATAGCAAGCCGAGAGTTCAGCAAATGCTGCATCATCATCATCGCTGTTTTATGGATTGAGACTAAAGTAGCTTCAAATTTGTCTTCAGGTGACTACCGGCGGTACGGAGTCGATCATAATGGCCTGCAAGGCGTTCCGCGACCTAGCATATAGCAAGGGCGTCACCAATCCCCAAATCGTAGTGCCTTCGACCGTGCACTCGGCGTTCGACAAGGCGGCCCAGTACTTGGGCCTGTCGGTCGTCACGATACCCGTCTGCCCCGACACTTACACGGTCGACGTCGATGCCATGGCGGCCGCGATAGGCCGCAGGACTTGCCTGGTGAGTGGGTTTTTAATCATTTATTCACTCGTTCAGGCCGCGGAGGATGCTGTATGACGCGGGATTTGCCTGGTAAGTGCTCTTTTAGTCATTCAGTCCATGGAGGCCATGATAAGCCGCAAGACTTGTCTGATAAGGGTACTTTTAATTCATTTATTGAATCATTCGGGCCATGGAGGCCGCGATAGGGCGCAATACTTGTTTGGTGAGTGCATTTTTAATTATACATTCATTCATCAGATTAGGGCGAAAGTCCATAAAAATTAAAAATATGAGAAGAAAAAGCATCAACTAAAAGAGTGATCAAAATGTAATGTACAGTGTCGTTATTCATTTTAGTTGGTTAGACATACACGTTTGAAACTGCACTGTGCTGCGCGCTTTACTTACAGATATAAGATGTGATTACGCTGATGACAATGTTCTTTAAACCAGTTCAAAGTAAGCTTACACATAACTGCTTGGCGATAGAAAACTTGGTAATCCAGTTTTACCGCCACCGGTGGACTTTGCAAAAAAAAATCCTATCAAAAAAACTTAGTGTTATGGCTGAGTTGGGAATATGTTTCTTCTACTCTTTTCCTTAGCCCAGCCAAATGGAAAACAAAATGTCATCGGGAAAAGCACCCTTTCACGAGTTTCGATATCTTTTCGAATAAGTAAGTAGAAAGTAACGGCCTATATAAGTTCCACTGCTGGGCACAGGCCTCCTCTGTACAGAGGGTATAAGGCATAGCGGGGATTGGTGGACTTCACATATCAAAGAAATATTTTATTTTTGTTGTTTTTTTAAGTATGCATGTTGGAGTACGTCGTATCTCAGCACTTAAGATTGTTAATAACTAATGACCAAATTTATTGGAGTCGAAAGTTGAATTCTGTATGCTTGAGTGTACTTAATTAAAAGCGAACGCCCGAACACTCAGCTACCAGGGCACTACTCGAATATACTCTGTCATTCTGCAATTTATTTATTTAATCTACAGTAGTAACTGCATTTCTAATAAAAAGATTAATATAAAACTTTGGCCGAACTTGGCCATCCTTATTTCGAGAGGTAGCGAATTCCACAGTAGTATGGACTGAATAAAGAAAGAACAGTGCATAAAGTCAGTATGGTGAGAAGGGCAGAGTAGAAGATAATTACGAGTCGAACGAAGATTTTCATCATTTACAGAGCTAAGATATTAAAAGTAGGGATAAAGGTAGGAAAGAGTAGAAGAAGAATGCTTTTTTAATAGCAATAAAACCTGCCGCTTCCCCAGATCGTGGGTTCAGCTCCCAACTACCCTTACGGCACTATGGATGACATCGCGGCTCTGTCCGCCATAGCCCTTGAGCACAGCGTGCCTCTCCACGTGGACGCCTGCCTCGGCGGCTTCGTGGGCGCCTTCATGCCCGAAGCCGGCCACCAGATACCCCTCTTCGATTTCCGGCTGCCCGGTGTGGCCAGCATATCGGCGGACACGCACAAGGTGAGTGTTTCCACAGTACTATCTAGACTGACTGACAGTGCGGAGACAAATCTATATATGTGTATAAATTGTTGCCCATTTTCTGTTAGTTATATAAAAAAGGACAAAGGCAGTAAACATTTATTGGTCTAATTACAATAAAAAGTATAAAGTATTACAACAAATGACATATTTATAAAACTATTCTAGTATAAACATGGTTTTACTCGCCATAAACTGAAGGGTTTCTTACGCCTGTGCGAAATAACCATCACGGTTCAGGCTTCATTGCAATAACCGCCAACCCACCGCTAAGCTCATAAATCGTTTTACTGTGGTACTGCTATGTGGCAGCTCCCTTTGCTTTTGAGTGGTCGGGCTCGAACCGGGTAAGTTCCACGACCTTATAGAATATCGGCACGAAGTGGATGTGTTGGTCCTTCAGCATTTCATCCGGTGAATGAGACGGCCGGTGGTCCACCTCCCTGCCTCTCCCAGAAATTCCTAGCCCAAAAGCCAGCAACGCATTTACAGCTCCTATGATATTGCAGATCTCCTTGGGCAGACCCCTTCCTACTCCATCCTTCTCCCTCCCAAATATTTTAAACTTAAAGGCTAGCAACCCATTTTCAATGTCTATGGGCAGTGGTGATCACTTACCTTCGTGTGAGTCACTTGCCCGTTTGTCGTCAACTCCATAAACCAATCGGAATTGCAATGGGCAGACTTAATGCCAGTAGGAGTCAACCCGGTTTATAATGCCAGTAAAGACAGTTTGTTTCGTTTATTATTGCAGTATGGTTACGCGCCGAAAGGCACCTCCGTGATCTTGTACCGTCGCGCCGAATACCGGCACTGCCAGTACACTGTCACCACTGAGTGGCCTGGTGGCGTCTACGGCTCCCCTACTGTCAATGGTAAGGCTGATATTTTTATTAAACATTTCTTCATCTTTCTATTTCTCTTCTATCACGTCATAGTTCCCTCTTTAATTTCTTCATCTTTATTCTATCTATTTCTCTTCTATCACGTGATAGTCGCCTCTCTTTAATTTCTTCATCGTTATTCTTTCTCTTCTATGACGTAACAGCTATCTCTCTTTGAAGAGTGTCCTTGATTCTAGAAGTACCGAAGGTGATCGTTAGAGCCGAAGCTAAGGCTAATTTTTATTGCAATTACGTATTGTAACTTATTTTTATAGTATCTTTATACGCATATAAAATATCGCGGTAACTGTACGAAAATCAAACAATGTTACATAATATTTTGATTTATAATTATTTTATATCTGAATATGGTCATAAAATTAAAAATATCACCGGCACAGTTTTTTTGAAAAGTATCACGCAGAACTTGTTCAGCTTCGCGTTGCGATTATCAGAGATATGGTCTACCTCCATGCCTAGTTAATAGCATAATTCTCTTTCCAACCGAACTACTACTGTCCGTAGAATAACTAATAAATGCTGTGCTCACCAGACCAAAGAGACCTCCAGAATGGTGTCAATATTTTGAAAAAATAAAATAAAATTTCCGTATTATTTTTCCGCGCTTCCCGCTCGGTGTTGCCATTATGCTTCGCCTTTTCATTTGGCATGCTCTGGAAAGTGGACCCTGTGCCGCTATTAATAGGGTCCGTTCTTCCGTGCAGGCAGCAGGGCCGGCGGGCTGATAGCGGCATGCTGGGCCACGATGATGTTCGTGGGCAAGGCGCGCTACGTCCAGATGACCGACGAGATCATCACCACCGCTAGATACATCGAGAGCGAGTGCGTGAGATAATAGTTTGGATAATAGATATAGTTTGTTCGTACAAGAGTACGAGTAAATTACACTACGATACGACTACGATATATCTTTATAATTAAAGAAATAAAGTATAATATATATATATATATAGACCGAACTGCCGGTTGTCTATGGATTTGTTTTTATTTTCTCGTTTCTCCTATTGGAATACTTTGGGACTTTATTGATGTTACCTTACGGCGTTTATCAATTTTGGATATCTCTCACTTTGATTACGTTTTTATCGTTTTAAGATAGTCTATGGTTGGGACGGAAGGAAAATGGTATAGACAAACACCGCTTTTATGATTTTCATTGTATCAATGTTGTCTATGGTTAGGACAGATGAGAAATGCTATAAATATTTTGATAAAGACAATATTTAAAAAAAATACGCTGGTCTTATCGTAAGATAGACATATCTTGTGTTATAAGAGCATTTTACATACATTAATTACATACGGACAAACGTCCAGATCCGGAGCCATTTCTGTAGTTCGTACACATATTGGTCGCGGGTGAGAATCGAACCCACGACCCGCGACGCCGAAGCCAATAGTTTGGCAGCTGCGCCAGACGGGTGATCTTCAAATTCGTTATACATCGTCAAATTGTCGTTGCCGTCGATTCCGTTCGCAGGCTGCGTAAAATCGAGGGCCTGTTCATATTCGGGAAGCCGGCGACGAGCGTGGTCGCTTTCGGCTCGCGCAGTTTCGACATCTTCAAGCTGGCCGAGCTCCTGCACAAGAAGGGCTGGGCCCTCAACGCTCTGCAATTCCCCTCCGGGTGAGTTTTCTTCTTTAATGCAACATCTCACACGCTGCCATCTGAACCCTAAACTACGCAGAGTTCGTACTATGGTAACCAAACAATTTATATAAGTATGTATATACTTTTATGTACATACTTATATACATAATTAACATCTAGACACAGAACAAATAAACAATGTGCAGGGGGCACATTTCACAAATATTCTGTCCTGGGTGGGAATCGAACCCACGGCCTTCGGCTTTGCAGTCAGTAGTACTAACCACTACCAATAGGCCAGTCATTGTTGTTTCATTTAACCAGTTTAGGGACGATTTATTTATGACGAGAGAAATAACTGACTTATTTTTTTTCTCCAGTCACTAATTGTGCATCGGGAATGTCCAGTAAAATCATCATAAAAAAACTAAACTCCCACATGTGGTCAAAGGCATGAAAAGGTTAATAAAAGGTTTATTGCCATTAAAATTTGGCTAAGCTCAGTGTCCTCCTCTTCGGTAGCTCGCAATTAATCTAATATACTCGGCACCGATGAATTTGTCGATTTGATTTACAACTTTCTCAACGGTGAAGATGACATCGTGAGTAAACCGAATATTTAAGAAATGATAAAAAAACATTTCTTAGATACGTGAAGTCCACCAACTCCCAATGGGGTGGGGGGGTGTGACCTTATACCCTCTGTATAGAGGAGGCCTGTGGCCAGCTGTGGGACATATCCGTTGTTACTCACCACTCAAATTTGGATCTAATGTTTGAACTAAAATGGAAATTTAGATCTAGTGTTAACAGCATAAGATGCAGATTTCCTTGATTGCAGATAGTCTATGTTGTGACTTTTTGTACATACGCGAAAACTAGACATCGTTACATTCAAAAATTACAGGGTGTAGTTATGAATACTAGCGATTGCCATACTGTAATATATTTTTAATTGAATAACATTAGATTTAATTGAATTAAAAGGACTGTGACATTTACGATTTGACAAATCAGGTGCTTCAGGCAAATAATTAATAATGTAAACGGTAAACAGTTTATAATAATTACTTTCGATTACAAAGTTTATGTATATGCAATATGTAAATAGAGGATATGAGAGATTGAGCTTTATTGTGATGGCGCAGGGTGCACATTTGCGTGACGCACGCGCACACGCAGGGCGGCGTGGCGGATCGCTTCGTGGCGGACGTGCGCGACGCCGCGCTCTCCTGCCGCTCCAACTCTTCCGGGCCTGTGCAAGGGAAGGTGAGCTCTACCGCCTTGTCTTAAGTTCGCTTTTTCTTAGACCCGATATCATCATGTACATCATGTAAATCGGTGTAAAGTGGAAGTGTTTCTGCCTCCGCGTTTCGTCCGGTGAGTGAGATGGCCGGTGGTCCATCCCCCTCCCTTCCCTCCCTCAATTCCCTCTCTACCTCTGCCTCCAC
>DWHO01004485.1:0-11034 GCA_018247575.1 Eurytides lysithous rurik
CCACTTCACGCCGATTTTCTGTGAGGTAGTGGTACTAATCCGGTTCGAGCCGGCCCATTCAGCAGCGGGAACAGCTGCGTGGCTCTACTCCCGTAATAAACCGCATGGTTCCTCGGTATACTTTTGTTTAAAACTCTGCTAACCTCTTTGATGTATAAGTATCGCAATCAATCTCTTATTGTCATTTCTGGAATATTTTCATCATTATTGGTAGTGGAGCCATGCAGCAGCTTTCGCGGCTTCTAAATGGACCGGCTCGAGCCAGATAAGTACCATGACCTCACAGAAAATCAGCGAAGAGTGGAAGTATTCGTACTTCTGCGTTCTGTGAATCAGGTGAGCCACTTGCTCGTTTGCTTGCCTAGTAAATAAAAAAAAATCCTTTTCCTCCTAAATTGATGATCCGTTTGGCCCACTTATTAAGTTGGTTTCGGTGTTGCAGGCCGCAGATTCTATCCTGGTCAAATACTTGTATAACCTACAGATAACTGTTCTGGACCTAGGTGTTCGTCCGTATGAAAGTTGTGTAAAACGCTGCTAATTAAAAAAAGGAACAATAAATAATACATTCTTCAGTTGTTTATTTCACTTCCCACATTTTACACTAACATAGTCGACGTTTACGTCAGGAAAAACAGAAGATATTTTGGCTTTTTTGCATAGCCGATTTCCTTTCTTTATAAAATAAATATTAGGTATAATTATTCTTTACAGACATGCTGTTATGGTAAGGGGCTGCTCATTTCTTGATGTATTGAATTGAAAGACTTACAGTTATCCACATAAAAAGATCTTAATGCACCACAAATTTCCAGTTGAAACAGCAAGAATTTCTTTATTCCTCATTGTCTCGTATGTAATAAAACGTTAATGCGATGCCTCAATTCGTCTTAATTAAATGAAACAGTTACGTGTTTTCTCAAGTAGCTCTATATTTGTGGGACGAATGTCGTGCCTTGAGGGACGCCTAGGTTTTGTTGAGAAGAGCCGCAGTATAAGAATAAGATATGGTGCTTTTTACGTTACATTTCATATTTCAAATTTCAATATTCAATAACGTTTTATATTATTTTTGATAACTAAATATCATAAGCGTTGGTATTTCTAGTTTAAAAAAAGAAAACATCAGATAGAAAGATAAAACAATGCAGATCTAAATAGTCCTGATGTTTGGACATAGGGAATTTGCATGATTTTCTAAATATTTGTATGAAATTAATTCTGAAAACACTCTCGTGTATAAATAATTTAAATCATGTGATAAGTAAACAGATATTAGATCATGTTTTTGTATTTTAAAATAATTAAAATGTCACTTTAAGTATGTTTAACAAACCTGAAGTAATAATTTTGAACATAATCTCCACTTTTTAAATGTTGGCTACGTTCTCGCGAAAAAAACTGTACCACTAATAACGCCGTCGGCCGTTATTAATAACGTTAATTTCATTTTACAGTTATAACGAACATCAATAAATAAGGAAGCGACGCGCAACCTTTCAATGTAACACAAATATATTATTCAAGCAAAAAGGAGTTTCAAAAAGGGTTTAAACAAAAAGCGCCGAACGACATTCTTCTTTACAACTCTCTATAGACATTCGGGCGAGCGGTGGCAAGGAACTTCTAGATGCGTCATGAAGTACACAGGTAGATTGGAATAGTGTAGAATTTTGTGTGAAATTATTTCGTTTCAAATAAACGCGTGAAGTGAAACAAAAATTACCAGTTTTAACGATTTCTTTATGAAAAAATATAGTTGATAGATTTTTAACTTCTCAAGATTTTGCTACCCACATTCTGCTAATATCACGCGACCTATATATATTATTTATTATCCTTCGTAGACCATTAAAGTTGCTCCGACATACATGCTTATTTATATGAATTATAATTCATATGTACATATGTTCCACTGTATTTTATATGGAAATTGTAACTGAGAAATTAAGGAGAAACCTGCCCAATGTGGTGCAAATAAACGTGTTTATTGCAATTGATTGTTAATAACAATAATTTTATTTTCTTAGAATAATTACGACGCACTCTTGTACAAAAAAGTGCGCTACCTTAGTGAGAACTAAAAAACAAGTGTCAGGTCTACCCGATCGTAGTTCTGCACGCCAGCTATATGCAACCGTCGCATCGCCAATCGAACAGTAGACCCGATCGAGTGAGTAAAACTCGCCGGGACCGAATGATTTATCGTTGTGACACGTGTTTTTTTTCGGCTCGCGGAAACGATTTCGAATCATTTATGCCGACCGCCCCGTTCGGCGGCCAAATATGGGCGGGCGATCGGCGCGTCCCCGCTTTTCGGGTTTTTCGCGTCGTTTTCGAACGGAGACTCGAGCGCGGGGTTTTTGTCGTACTTGCCGCGCGACGATCGAGTTCCTTCGGTAGTTTTTAGTCTAGTCATTCTATTTCTATTTTCCAAGTTAGCTTCATATGTGTAAGAAAATCATTTTGTGGTCTATTTCACTAACAAAAAGATATGATTGTACGTGATGGCACTATTTGTAGTGTTTCTAGAATGCTAATTTGATATCACTCACACCCCATACAATACAGTGTCTTATAGAACCTACTAAGCCATACATGGCGTTGATGAACATCACATAACTCCATGTTAGTAATTAAGCTGGGATATCTGCCTTCCAAACTGAAACTCAGTAGTGCTGACACATTACATTTTAGCAGTTGAATAATTGGTAATCCAGTGGTACCCTACTGGACTTTGCAAAATAAATCTACCACTACTACGTTCTTTTTCTTCACTAAGGCTTAAAATATTACTCATTTGACGTAGACATACGAGAATTAAAGTACAGATAGCGTTTATTATCATCCAACGCCTACTTCGGGGCGGCTAAGACATTACAGAACATAGATTTTTTGACCATATCCACTCATGCGCTTTTACTAAAGACACCATTTCATCCTTCACCTGTACATCGCCGAATGACGTTAAACCTAACGTGACAAAAAACCGACCAATGAGGCCGTCTCAAATCGCAAAGCCCATCCGAGCGGCGACCGCTATACAAAACTCAATTATACTGCGACAAATTGCGGACAAAAATTCGAAAAAGGCTCAGTGGCCGACCGGGGGCTTCTGACGAAATACTTATTAATTTTCATGAGCGCACTGTATGTGCATGCTCCAATTTTTTGCGCTGCGGCCGGCGGGTTCGATCCTCGTAAAGTTTTATAGCACCTGTCGGGTGAAAAACTCTCCGCTCCTGCGATCTGGTAGCTGTTACGCAACATTATCGTTTTGCGTGTGAAATTTTCGCCAAGAAACACAAAAATTGAGAATGAAACGTAATGATAGTTATAACATTGATCGAACATCGAATAGATATTTCGTATTTTCTATAATCTTCATGTTTTGCTAAACTAAATGGATACGTAAGTTACGCTTAAAAAATCAGATAAAAATCGAAAAATTCCAGATAGTTTAAATTAGGATAGGTTAATAGGTGTTATAAGATGTCGAAGAGGCTTGTGTTTACCTACCTTGGTGCAGAAGGTCTAGAGGGTGCAGGAAGGGTGGTTCAGATGCTACTGGTTTACTTCAGATTAATAAAATTTTACTATGTAAAGGAAATACTGGCCTATAACTGTGAATGGTGTCTGCTGATACGGCATATTGGTTTGCGAAGTAACCTGGCCAACTGCTTTTGCACGAGTTGTATTGTTTCGTTTCCAAACGGGGCTTAAGTTACTGTATGTATCTATAGGTAGTGTACTGTATGTAATCCACAAAAAATTGTTTCGAGTTTGGATGGACAGCGCGCTCCTTCAAATTTAGGGAAAACGGTTCCTCCGTCACACCAACATTATTGCTCCAGTGAAAAAATAGCTTTTCTTTTCTAAACAAAAATCCGCAATTTTGCGCACACAATAGGTGAAAAAGTTGATTAAAGTTGTAGTCGTTTTTTAACTTGCTTTTGTAGCTTTGAAGGGTTGTGGTTACCTTCAATCAATAATCATTTTCAAATATCAATTACTCGTACATTGTTGTTTAAATTTAATTAGTAATGTTTCTGGATGTATTACTGAACGATATAACAACTCACAACCCTATTATATCTTAGAATGGCATTGCGACAGCAAAATTTGCCGCTTTAAATTTGTTGGTCGTTTTTGGAGGAAATAAATGATGAAACAAGCAAGTTGTAGTCCTGATGATAAGTGTCACGTCTGCCCGCAAGAAGAGGTGGCCGGTGGTCCAACTCCTCCTTTCCCTTCCTTCCTCTCCTACTCCCCTCCCTACCTCTATCTCCATCCAATTCCTTCCTGACTCTCGCGAACCCTTTATCACCCCCTCCCTCTCAGTCCTCCTCCCTCCCGCTTCCAAAATCTGTCCCATTAAAGTCTGGAAATCCATTTTCTGTAATATTGCAAATTTTCATGGGCGGCGGAAATCGCTTATCATTAGCGGAGCCGCTTGCTCGGTTGTCAGCCTCTCTATAAAAAAAAATTAAAGAAGTAGTGCTTATATTTCTACTTGGAGGTGAAATAATTAGCAATACAGTGGTACCCTCGGTAGAATCTGTATTGAGGTCGTACCACTTAGCAAAAATACTTAATCTTTTGTCACCTCCTGCGCAGATGAAAAACGAGTGCTACGCGTACAAAATTATCCCTTCAAAACCCAAGACCGTCCGTTTGTACAGTAGATGTCACCATCTGACGCCACCAACGGGCATATTGGTATGAGAATGCGGCGCAGGACCGTATCTGCGTCGCCCGGTCCATTTACATTCACCTCGCAATAAAACAATCCGGCCGCATTTGGTTACGTCCGATGCGCAATTAATACCGGACTGGATTTCGATGACAATCGCCGCGTCGGCCTCTCTTAAACGGTTTCATGACGTCCATAAGTAACGGAGCCAGGTTTTTGTTGACCGCGCAAATCGACTTCTACGTCCGATCTTTTGTGAAATCATGTAGGAGAGAAATAATGTTAATAGCTAAAACTTGTTACCTTTATCTTTGTTTCCCCAAAACTTGACAGTTGTCACTTTTGATTCAATGCAATGGCTGATTTGAATTCTTAAAGTAATAAAATACTAAACGTTAAGTAAAAAAAAAAGACATAAAAACGACAAACGATACAAAAGTCATAAAAGAGATTACGAAACAGTGCGGAGGGGTCAATTTTTTTTCAAAAATTTGTTTCTTATACTGATAAAATGTCTGTTCAAAACGTTTAATTACTGGTACAAGAATATGCACCGGATATATGTATCCACGTGTCTACAGTTGGCGATATATATATGACCATTCCAGTGTCTATTTTGTATGTCACTGTATCTCTACTCTCAGACACCTCGGCGGTCGCTGATATTTCATCACTGATGTTTTACAGATGCCAGGTTAAACGGCGTCAACAAAAAACGGTGCCTGATAATTGTTGCCGCATTTCACCTCGATTTGCTACAAATTATCTACCGCTATCGCGTCGAAATCGCTCGACAAAAAGGGCCACGACGCCGAAATCGGTCCAGTCCGTCACCAAGGGAAAAAACCCGCCCCGGACCGGACGCAATTTTACAACGGAGTGTACAATTAATTAAACAATTAATCAGCTAATTGCCGGATGATTTGCTTTTTATTTCGCGTTCAGGAGAATTTGCCCACGAATCTGGGTCTGGAAACTGGTCCGCGCTCCCTGTGAAAAGGTTGCAAGATGCCCTAAATGTATAAACCGACCATTCCAGAGTTAAACATATTATATCGTTCATTTTAAGTAAAACCATATTAATTTAGATTAATGTCCACGTTAGGTTTAGTTACCATCAAAATACTTTTTAGAGAAACTAAATAAAAAACATTTAAGCCCTTTATTTATCTATAATGTCCAATCATTTCATATTGATTAGACGAAATACACCTTAGTTATTAGAGATAAAATATATTTTAATATATGTATATATATTGATTTATATTTGTTCATATAAATATTTATATTTATTTCAAGAGGAATTAAAGCTCCATCACAATTTTCCGTTTTACTTATTTTTAAGACTGCTTATTCAAAAACGTCTTTCCTTTAGTGGAAAAGATCGCTTTCCTAACGGTTTCCATATGTTAAATATGTATTAATGGAAAGATAAACAAAGCACGCTTTTCCAGACCCAAAGCTATGAAAATTAGGAAAGGAAAGGTTATGTCAGACTTAAGGCTTGAGATGCATCTAACTCAATTATATTACACCTTGATTTCGTCTCCAAAAGGTGAAAAATTCGTTCATGGGCATTGGTATACGCATATTTATGAAAATTCCACAAAATATCTTAGATTTACTACTTGGCCCTCTTAAGACTAAAATTAAAAACATTTTGTTGCATAAAGCTTATTACACTGTTCAGGAGTTTTTGGTAGATCAAAATACGAAACCAATTGATTGACTCATATATGGGATAGCTATTACATTGTATTTAGGCTTAACGTACTGGAACGGTATTTTAAAGAGCAACTGTTGAGTTTCTCGCTGGTAGTAGCTTTCTCGAGGACAAAATGTAAAAATGACGATTCAAAAGTACTGGTGAAGGCCTTCTTCTTCTCCTTCTCCTCCTACCCTTATCCCACTAGATGAGGTCGGCACAACTTGTATTTTTTTCTATACTCCTCTATTAGCTGTCATTTCCTCAGTCACACCTTTCATACTCATATCATTTTTCACGCAATCCATACACATACCTTCCCCTATTTCTCACTCCATCGACATTCATGTCTAAAACTTTCCTAACTATATACCCTTCCTCCCTTCTCATGACATACCCATACCATGCTGGTCTGGTACTCCTTAACTTTTCCGTCACTGGTGCTACTCTCAGACTCCCTCTAATGTACTCATTCCTCTCTCTATCTCATCCATTCTTGTTATTCCACACATCCATCTTAACACTCGCATGTCTACCACGTGTAGTCTTCTTTCATCCGCCTCTTTGGTTGCCCATCACTCAAATCCATACACAGCGACCGGTCTTATGATGGTCGTATAAATTTTCCAATTAACCTTCAGGAACATTTCGAGATCACAAGTAAAGCCTGAAATTTGTTGCCGCAAAAAACGGTCTATTTGACTAAATATATTTTGATTTAAAAATAAATAAAAATTTAAAAGCCTTTGTTTAGTTAAGGAAAGTGCACAAGTTACGTCAAGTATATCTTCATCTATATAAATTACTCGTTTTCCAAGATGCGAGACTGCGTCGTGCTGATTGAAGAATTCGTGTATTTCTTATATTATTGATGCACATTACTTGGTCCATTAATATCATTATACTTGACACGTCTCATAAATATTCATTACAATGTGAGAGATACATTAATAATTCCTTATGGCCTAGTGACTGGGACATCGTCGTTTCGTGACACGATCCTATAAATTTCACAATATTGATACATTCAAAATTTTCTTTCTTGTAATTGTACAAGATATATAAAGTATTTTAGCTGATCTACGTCTGGAGCTTGCTAAATTCATCGAAAGCAAGCGGATTCCAGTTTTTCGGTCGGCTCCTATGGATATTTATTCTGAAATCAACGTTTCTTAACATATTGCTTGTTTTTTCCTAATTTTGAACTAATTTTCACTTTTGAATGTAGAAATATCAATAATATAATTCATAGAAGCCATCGATTTATTTTCAGGTGAGACTTAAAAAAACTTTAAATAGAATACTCCAAATTTTTATATACAGTGAACAATGTGCGGTATATTTAGTTATCGTTTGATTGCAATCGTACTGAAACTAAACAACGTATATAACAGTGATGGGTAACATATTATTTTTTATATATGTTACCTATTACGGTATATACAATAACTTGCACATATAGAGTGCCATTTTGTTATTAACGTATAATATTTCTCTGCCATTTTATTATACACAAAAACAATTTATGCCCCTTTAGGGTGGACTACAGTGAATTATATTTTGGAGCAACAGACAATTAAAATGTTCATTTGATACTCGTTATACTTATACATATATACAATTAGGTGAAAAAAAATAGGTCTTTTGCGTTTAAACTATAAAAATTAAAAAAGTGATTTGTCAAATCGTAAATATCTCATTGAAAGATTATATTTTTATATGCGAGACGAATAAAGAGGTCTTTGATAAAAAAAACCTTTTTGAGCGAATAGTTGCACATTAAACCCGTCTCTACACCTAGATTACAAAAAAATCTTCAATTCATATATTTGTCATATATGATAACTAGTTTGGCGGATTTCATCGCGTTATTATTACGTTTTTAAATTTCTGTTGTTTTCAACCGTTTAAAGCGGAGATTCCCGAACTTTTTTCTCGTCGACCACTCTGATTTTTTTTCTGGTTTTGGTGAACCCCCTGCTGCTACATTTAAATCAAATCAAAATATATTTATTCAAGTAGGCACTTTTATATTCTCAAAACTTTTCTAAATTTGTGAAGATAAGATCTGATCACCTTCGACAGGTCTCCAGTGGGCTTCAGGGATCCGTTTTATTTTTTTTTTATTTTTTATGTATTAGGCTGACAAACGAACGAGCAGTTCTCCTGATGATAAGTGATCACCGCCGCCCATAGGCATTCGTAGCATTACAGAACTAGTGAATGCGTTGCCAGCCTATTTAGGGGGAATTTTTGAAAGAGAGAGTGAGTAGAGAGTAGGTGCAAAAAAGGAGGGAGGGGAATAGGGTACAGGCCACTTCACTCACCGCACGAAACGCGGAAGTTAAAACATTTCCACTTTACGCCGACTTTCTGTGAGGTCATGGTAGTTATCCAGTTCGAGTCGGCTCATTCAGCAGCGGAAGCAGCTGCGTGGCTCTACCACAAAAACCTGGACCGTTTTTGGAATCACTGTCTTATGGAGTCCTTAGTCACGAGACAGGTTGAGATAATTCATGTCCTAATACCACAGTTGACCCGGACTATCCTTGAAGTATATAGGACAGAAATTCTCAAATTAATTAAACTTTGAAAGAATGTGGCATTCGCACAAAAACAAGATATCATTTCATTCATTGCGCTTATTTTAATACAATTTTTTTTTATCAAAAACAATACGGCATTACTGCGCGAGGCGAGATCGCGAAATGTGTTCAGACGACGAAATAGGCCGCGACGGGTCATGACGGACGTCACGTTTCTCCTAATAAACATAGACCCAGAAACTGCAGATCCCAATCGCGATCGTTAAAGGAGAATTGCACCGGAAGGCCGCCAGAGCGATGGTCCCCGAGCAATCACAACGACTGGCACTGGCAAATTTAAATTCAGAAGTCGACCGGGCCCGAACCACATTTATCTGCTCTGTCATTTTTTCCCCTCCACGCGAATCAAGCGAAATTGATGACCCGCAGTCATCTGATACCACTAACAAGCGGTAGCTGATCGGAACGTGCGATATGCCTGATCACTCCTCAAGGGTATAAGCCGATGACGTGTGTTGAACTGCCGAGCGTTTTGGGTGCGTTCGTCGCACAGATCCTTATACGCTATTTGAACGTTTGAAGCGAATGGTATCTTATCTAAGCGATTTGCAGATGTTATTCAACTGTTATCTGTAGTTTTGAAGCGTGCTTGAAACTACCTCCTTTGTGTAATTTTTTTTTCTTTTCAATGCTAAGGGTTACATTCCGGATTAATTGTTACGGTACTAAACCTGCAACTATGAGGTGTTTTTTTTTTATTATTTTTCACAAAAACACCGATTGTACAGTAATCAGAGTTGTTTTAGAGCTGAGGTCGAAAATTTGCTTCTTAAAAAAACATCTTCTTCGCTTGAAGAATTGTCTTAAGCACAATAACAGCGTGATATTTACAGTGATCCGATCTTTCTTGTATTGGAGCTGAGCTCCAAAACTTGTTTCTTAAAAAAATCTTTGCTTGAAGAAATTGTGTTAAGTGTTATCCTTAGCCAAATGATAATAACAAGAATCTTTAAAAATAAATCGAGCTAAAAAGGAAGAAAACTCCAGGATTTTAAAGTTCCATGTGTTAGTGCTATAAGTGCTTTAAGACATATAATGCTTATGCGTCAAAAGTGCTCTGTTTGCAAATTCTAAGCAAGCAGATCATATGCCAATTTATCAAGTGCTACTTGTGTTAAGGAAATGTTCATAGCTGAATTGAAATAAATTAACGAACTTATTAGAACTCCTAAGATTTTCTTAGGTCAAGAGGTTCCGCCATCTGTGTACAAAGAGATGGTCTCAGGCTTGCGTGATGACTTGAACATTTATATACTTGTATTATGAAACCATCTTTGCACACAACATAATAATGAAAAAAAAAATCTTTAAATTTCCTTATCATTCAGGGGCATCCTAATCCTAACAGTTTTTGTTTTCTTTTATGTTTAATTCTCGTGCTTCCTGCCGCGTATCATGTCTTTATTCGATAAAAGAATCTTATATATTAGTGTATAAAAATCTTATATAGTTTCTTTAAGATTTATTTTTTATTTGATGCTAGTTGTATAAGTTTTGTTTAAAATCATGAATCAATTTAACGATCACTCTATGATGACTGTTGTGTAACAGTGTATATTGTTATACAACATTCTAAACAAAATTCAATAGGATTTATAGTTTCTAAATTCATTTAATGGTAAGTATTTATATTCAAATTTAATATTTCTACTTATGAAATATTCGGTCGAAAAGTTACTAGTACTCCAAGAGTTTGTATGCAGCCTCAGCTTATCGTATTTAAAAAAATTCCTTCTCGACAGACGAGCAAGATAAATCAACTATACTGCAGCACTTTTGTGACGTTAGCAACGCAGTTTGTCTGCAGTTGTGTTAATAGGTTTATTATATTATAAGGAAAAATTAATATAGCCAGAAGACAAGTTATAGCATTCTCCTATCTTTTAGAACGTTATAAGTGAAAATCGACTGGCCCGTTGGTGTAGTAGTTAGTGTACTGACTACAAAACCAAAGGTGGGTTCGATTCCCACCCAGGACAAAGTATTTGTGTGATGAGCATAGGTATTTGTTCTGTGTCTGGGTGTTAATT
>DWHO01004486.1:0-11033 GCA_018247575.1 Eurytides lysithous rurik
AAATTGCATTAAACGACGCACAATTCCCCGCCACCCGCGCGCCCCTTGCTCTCACGGTTTTGGAGAAATCAAGTGTTTCTATTTGCAAAAATTTTTGGCCCACCCTGTATTTTGATTGAGAGACTGTAACATGAATGTGATTAATGATCTGATATATTATATTAGTGTTTATACATGCAAGTATTACATATTTTTTTCATTATTCAGTCAAAAGATAACTATTTATTTGTTGCAATTAAGTACAAGAGACTTATTAGGTTTTAAGGATACTGATAGTTTGTTTTTCCTGTAGGATTCATGTTTATTCTATGTGCTTTACTCAACAAAAATTACAACATTGATATTTAATATATTATCAATAATTTTTTTGTGTCTGTACATAAATGTTTATTGCAAATAAAAACAAACAGTTTCATTAACAAAATACTTTATTCTTTGCTCCATTTTCTTCATACGTAAAATATCACAGAACAAGGTTATAGAAATTGTTACTATTGACGTTAAACGTTGCATTGAACTGTATTCTTTTGGTAGTTATTAAGTGTTTCATAACTTGCTTTCATTTATCGTTTTATCACCTATTGTCGTTTAAGAACATTGATTAACGGTAGTACATGCATGCAACAGCTCCCGCCACAGAAAATCGGTGTTAAGTGGACCACTCCCTCCCTTTCCCTTGCAAATATTTACCTTAACCCCTTGCGGTCCTATGTCGAGTGCGATTTGAAACTCTCGGTCCGCAAAGTTTTAAATACACACAACGTATTTGCAAGGTCTCTGATACTGCGAATGCCCATAACCAGCAGTGACCGCTTACCATCAGGTGAGGTAATGATGATTCGTCCGATTTTAAGCAATTTAAAAGCGTGAGCAGCGAGATCATTTTGTAGCATCAAGCCGGTACGTTTACACCAGACCTGTGTCGATCACGATTGATTGAATCGCTTCGATTCGATCACTACTCAAACGCAAGTGATCGAGTCTGGATGCATTAAAATACTCAATCATTTGGGAAGTCGTAATTGAGAATAGAATTGAACTCTATGACGTACAGCTTAGAGCACAAGCTAGTAGAATGACCCAACATGTTTATCTCTCTCTTCCAAATGCTACTACGCATTTGTCACTTTCAAACAGGGAATCAAAAAACGGGATGGCGCGCTAGGAATGTATTACTTTCTTACTCTAGCGTGGGTCGCGACGACTGGGCGCGAAAAAAAGATTTGCAATCGATAGGATTCAATCACTTATTTTGATTATTACGAAGTCCGCGACTCATGACTCGCTGTCTTAATTTTTTCGTGGTGTGTATTAAAATTGTTAAATAATTGGAGTTTAATATTAATCTATTAGTTTAAAGGTTAAAGTTCATTTTAACATCACATTTGCGTTGATCTAATATTATAGGTACGATAGGTCGCGAGTCGAAGTTTGAAGTACTATGACACAATCAAATGTGATAATATGAACGAAATTCAAGCTGCGACCCAAATGATCGAATCTTTTTGACTCGATCATCTACCCTATGGGTCGCGATTGACCCGAGTCACGATAAAGGAATGATCACAGCTCTAATTTGAACATACCTACCATATTTAATGTATTTGTAATACATATTATATATAAGTTTTATCCTTATGCATATATATGAAGAGAAGCCCCTTCAAATATTATTTAACTGTGGCATATTTCTGTGAGCGAAATGTTTTTAATGGAATTGTCTCTTGACGAAAAATACGAAATGCCTGTATATCTTAATATAAATCTACAATCACAAAATCGGTTAGCAACATTGTTTGCAACTTATTTCCTTGTAGAGCCTAGAGGAAAAAGTGACAAATTTTTTTTCAAAAATCGTAAAAGGCAGATGCAATGATTATTACACAGATGTATTTAAAGTAACGGATATCACTGGAATTTTTTACAGCGGGAGATTTTTATTTTCCTAACATGAATATGGTCGGACAAATGTGTTTTTTTTGGTAAGAATCTTTAATGGTCCGGGAAAGCGTTTTGCAAAAAATAAATAATCATCAGTTACCTTGAATCATAATGTCAAAACATGTTTATTTGGTTTTCAAGTCACGTACCTATATTTTCCTGGTGAAACTGGTACATGAATGAGTGCGGAGCCTTGTTCCAAAAGTGCAGGCTCCACTTTGACAGTGATGTCTGGGCACGGGGCGTAAGTAGACACCACCAAGGTGCCAGGTGATCGGACTGCGTGCGGAAATATTATTAAGTAAATTTTCCCCGTGGTTACCATTTTTGTTAACATCTTTTTTTTATCATTTTTCGGCATAATGTTAAAATAATGTTCGAAAGAATCATGCTGATACGTTCTTTAACCTGGTAACCGAGTATAACGAAATATTTGGTCATATACGAAATACTACTGCATGACACGGGCATGACGACATTTTTTGATTATATGTGTTGTTTGATTTATACATATCATATGTTGTAAAATATATTTAAAACTTACAAAATATTTTGTCGAAATAAATGAAATCAAAGACTTGTAGTTATGAAGAATTAAATCGCCAACGTGAAACAAGTTGAATAAAACATTATTCCCCAGTTAACAGGTTTAAGGGAAAACTATTATGCACACTCCGCCTAGGGCAGCATAACTTTATTGCCAGTTATTATACTGCAAGCAATAATGTGTAAACACTATTATTTTCTAGTTTGAACAACATTAGCGCCATAATTATCGGAAAAAGTGATATGATAGACCATCTTCCATCTCTGCATAGCTACAAGCAGTTTTGGACTTGCGATGTTCAAAACTGTGTGTCACTCACTAACTAAAAAGCAAGTCATTTTTTTTTTATTTCCTTAAAAATCACTTTCGCATTTATCAATAAATATTGAAACAAACAGATGAATCACTGGCAAGTTTTAAACTTGCCTAATAAAAAAGAATTGCATTTCAGACGTACGCTGGGCATTAAGTAAGGTTCTATGGAGGATCTCTAAGTTTTAGGCGTCTTACCTGTTTCACCTGCCACGTTAGCGCACATGGAGAGCGAATCCTTCCCGCCGTCTATGGCCACTCCGATCTCGCTCATGGCCTCGCAAAGGGCTTGGCACGCGACGACCAACGAAGCACCTTGAGCCCCTGTCTTCCCCGCCCACATCCAGTTGCCCGAACACTTTACGTCTTCCAACGCCGTTATGCCGGCAAATACCTAAAGGCAAACAGTGCTTTCACCAAAACTGATATGAAGAGAAATAAAATCGTTATTGTTATTGTTTTATTTATTTCAGTCCGTCGGCCTCTTCATTTGATCTGGCTTATTCGTATAGCTAGACCGTGTATAAACTATTTTATTTTTATTATATCAATTGGATGAATTGACTAAATTAAACAACTTTTTTTAACTCTGATTTTATTATCTATAAATTGTTAACAGTAGGTACACGTTACAGAACGTCCTAATTCAAGACATTTATCTGTAGGTCGTACAAACTCGTCCCGGACGTAAAGCAAACCCACGAACCGTAAAAATTGTTCCAAATAACTCGCGCAATTTGTGGTTCCCTAATAGTACTATGTCACATAAAAAGAGGTATTATGAAATCGCCTGTGACTCCACCACATTAAGATATTTAGATATATATTATATATCCATATTAAGATACGGCTTTGATGGTTACGCGATTGTAGTTTGTGCAGTGCACTGACCAGATTGGTGAGAGCCTCGCCAAGAGAGAGACGCGCCCCGGCCGCTGGCGATAGGAGTCCTTTCACGTTCTGGGTGCCAATAGAAGTTGCGGCACCCACCAGCTCAGTATAAGACAGAGCCACCACGGCGCAGTCTGCTAAGGGGGTGTGCAGAGGTCCAACGCACTGTTGTTGCGCCACTAGCCCACTCACGCACCTGTCCACCTGGAAATCGACGCTAATATATTTACATTCGAATACAAACAACTTAACATTTTTGTCGGTAGAGCCTCGAACCAAATAGTACTTATTTATTACTCGACCACAAAGAAAATCGACGTGAAATTTCATTTTTTATTTTTTTTATTTGGTTCACCAACAGTTGTTACATTATTGCTTATATATTAACACAAGTACAGTTATAAACATTTCTAAATGTACAACCAATTATAGGTAAACACAGCATGCTAATAAATACTATTACATAAACAAAAAAACAAGAGTTAATTTGGAATTAATTCTAGTAAGTTCTTGGCAAAGTCTTTAAGTTTAAATGAAAATACATCTATAGGCTTAGAAGTAAACAAGTTGTTTGCTAGTTTGCTTTATCTAGCGATCGGAGAGTTCTTGCCTATTTCAGTTTTACGCAGAGGTGGAACAAGAAGTGAACTCGGATACCGCGGAATTTTATAAGGGACTCTAAATTTAAAAAGTTCAAGTAGTTGAGTGAAATAAAAGTGTTTGTGTTACAGCTTTTCATCCGGTAAGCATGGCGGCCGGTCGTCCATCCTTAACCCCCTTTAATCCAAATTTAAAGGTCGATAACGCATAAACAAGTTCATCACTTGCCAATTCACATAGGATGAGAGAGATTTAAATAAATTAAGCCAGACAGGTCACATTTACAGGGTAAATTTAATATACACTAGTGGACCCAAACATTGGCCAAAATATTTAGTATTAGTGCGCTTGCTTTCGCGTAAATATTTTATGACATAATATATGATATATACCTTATTAGTCAAGTACCTCTTGCTCGCTACATTAACAAGTCTAAGTACTCTGTTCAGAGCCTTTTCCACAGTTATGTCTTCAGGCAAAGTCAATGGTACTTTTGCTATTACATCTTGTTTAAGATCGAATGTCTTTCGTGGCATATTACCTGTAAAAAAAGACGTTAGGTTAGTTTGAAAAATGGTTTATAAAATAACTCAATGACTGACAAATATTCGAAAACTAGGTGGCCGCATTTGCCAAACTTTCGAGGTTGCGAGGTTTGATTTACATTTTGACCAAACAATTGTTTCACCTACAGATAATATTTTCATATCTTAATTTTTACATCTAAAACATCTTTACAACACAATATAATGTTATTTTATCATCAAAGAAAGCACTTAAAAATGAGTTATAATTTATACATACCCAATACGGCTTCTAAATGCAAGTCAAATGGTAACTTTGATTTTACTTGGGGCTTCAGTCTATTCTCCCTTGGAATATGAGCATCTTTAAAAGAGTCTTCTACAAGACTCATATAACCATCGCCTGTCACTTCTCCAACAAAAGAAACTGGGCATCTTTCTCTAGAGCAAATCTCTGAGAAGTTGATAAAATTTACATTTAATATATATATATATATATATACATATAAATAGTGCTTACTTCACAGGATATTTATTAGCAAATGTTAAAATTTTAAAAACAGCTTTGTATACTAAAAAAAACATTATCAACATCCTCAGATCAAGAAAGATATAAAGAAAAGATTAATTAATATTTTATTGCACAAATTAGGTGTTTAGGAACCATCTCAATTACTACTGGACTGATTGAGACAAAACATATGTTTTTATTTAGATAATGATGCAGCTTTGCACTGATAAAATTTTTGATAAAGAAATCCTGGAACCCAATTGCAGCCTAGTTGAATTGTGAATCTAAACTAGTTCTAAAGACTTTTAGAAGACTGAGGTATACTACCTCTGTCTTTTCTAATGCTGTGATATTTTTAATGATGTTGAGTCTTATTACTTTCAAGAATGGGTCTGTTTTCCTTTGTGCAAAGAAGGGCATCATTCTCTTGGTATTCAGCACCCCACAGTTCCAGAGTAGTGATGGTGGGGTCGCCAAGCTGGAACTCTTTGGTAAACACCACGGCGCCTTCAGGCTCCACTAATTCCTTAAGCACATTTCCATTACCCCCAGCACCTTGATCGTGTATTGCTGTAGAACAATTAAAGCATTAGTATATAGCACTTTTAATAGTTTAACTGCATCAAGTTATATTCTGGCACCAATAATGTTTTATGCATGCATAGCATGTTTATGTCATCATCTTTGCTTTTATGTTAACAAACTTTTGAATTTTTAATATTTATAATAAGCTATACTCACATTCAACTGGATTTATATTTGCTTCTAAACAGCCTCTTACTACCCTGTTCAAACGATTTCCCATTTCGGCGTCACCTGTAACATACAAGCTTCTATACAACATTCTTATAATTTTAAAACCATTGCCTTTTATGTAGGTATTTCAGTAAAAGTTCCACATCAATACAATTATTAATAATAATACATTTTGATAATTGATGATCTTTAAAATTATAAAATATACAAATTTTGAAATATATCTATTTAGAAAAAAAATCTGTAACTGTAAGAAAAACCCTGGTAATCTGCAAATATCGGTCAATAGATATAAGTACAAACATATTTGATAGATAAGGCAATTATCTGTTTTGTTACTATATATTTATATTATTTCAACTAGTATATTTCAACAAAAATAGTTTTGGGCCAATTAAAATATCACAAGTTTAGGTAAATTCACAGCAGCATACAAATTATTACTACTAACTTCAAGTGCTGTAAACTATGATGGTGTTGGTCATATAGTGTTAATGTATTGTGTTTACAAACCATTTTTTTTTCTTTTTAGCGATTGTGTAAATATTAATATTGTATATATATTGATCAACCACCATATTCAACAAAAATTTAACAACTCAATTTATATAAACAATGTGCATGCATACCCCTGCTGTGTAACCCAAATGTTGAAATAGTCCCATAAACTTATTAACCTCTTTGAACGGCTCCAAAGTCAAGAGCGTGGTCCCTGGAGTCTCCTCCTTGTACCGCCACCGAGGAAGCCGCTCCTCCGCCAACTCCAATACGGTATACAGGACCTCCAACTTTCACCAACAACATGCCTGTTGAAATTATCAATCTTTGTGAAAACCAAATATAAACATTACATATGAATAATAAGGAAAAAAAAAAAGAAAATTTATTTACAAAAAACTTGACAATTTTACTATCATAAATATGTGCAAGATAGAATAAATTTGAAACACTTTATACTATTAACTTAATTATTATTTCTTACCTTTTTCGGGTTTATTCTTTTTAATCATACTGTGAGGCATATAACCTATGCCACCACTAAACATTATTGGTTTTACAAATTCTTCCCTTGCATTACTTCCATTTTTTAAGCCATAAGACTGAACAAAGCCTGAAAAATATATTCTTATTATTATATCAAAGAATATACCTTAATATATATAAAACATATTATCATAAAATGAGCACATATAAAAAAAATATTTTATAAATACCTGATACAACTGGCTCTCCAAATTTATTTCCATAGTCAGAAGCACCATTGCTAGCATCGATTATAATTTGAAGTGGGCTTGCAAAATTATTAGGATATTGCCAAGTTTTATCTTCCCATGGTAGATCATAACCTGAGACCAAGATAATAATTACATATAAATGAAAAATAAATTCTAGAGCTGTATATAACGGATAAATGGTAGAATTTTTATGTAAATTTATTGGTATTATTTTTTATTTGAATAATATATTATTTTTTTTATTAACCTCGAATTATCCTAAAGATATAGTATGAAGAAGTAAGTGAGAAAATTATTTCCTACTAAAATGGTTAAACAAGAATCTCTGGTACTAATTTTTATACAAAAGACTATACCTGGAATAAGTAAATTGCCCACACTATAGCCTGCCGTACCAGCTACTGTATGCCCTCCTCTGCCTACCCCTTGCACATCTCTTATTCGTCCCCCTGTACCAGTAGTAGCTCCACTGAATGGAGCAACAGCTGTTGGCATATTATGTGTCTCAGCAGTAAAGATTATATCAGATTCTGTTGATTCTTCAACAACCATAGATGGACCACATACATCACTTGGCCTAAGTTTCTTATGACAAAAACCTTTGATGGCACTAAAAGACAATGGTAAATTAATAAAATTCTAATCTAACTAATTTGTGGCAAAATTAAACAATTATCATTGAATTATTACACCTATTACAGAACACTAAGCAGTCCACTCTATTTGTACCAATCAATTAAAGTCATATTTATTTTAAATAACTAATGACTTTAAAATTTTGCTAAAAGATAACTTGATAACTTTTACATACAAATATACAATTAATGTTTTTTTTACCTGCTATTATCACCAAATTTTATGACATTATTGTCATTTGATGTCTTCTGAGTTGATGCTACCATATCAATTAAAGATTCATTTATTTCTTTTCCATCAAGTATTATCTTTCCCTAAAACACATCAATAATTAGGTACAAAGTAAACACTCATTACAATTGACACAAACTAATCAACCACTATTAAAATAAGAGATTACCTTAAAAAACCAATGCCTTGAATGCTCACTGTTACTTTGTGCCAAATCAAATAACTCCACACTTGTTGGGTCTCTTTGCAGTTTGTTTACAAATAAATCCATATAAAATTCCATATCCCAATCGTCGAAAGCAAGACCTATCAAACAAATTGATAAGTTTTAATATGTTTAATTTTTTGTGTTAACACAATTAAAATTGTTTTGATTTTTTTTATTTGTTGTAAACTTGCAATGTTCTCAATGATTTATTTGTGAAATTAATTTATGGTCACAAGACAGTCCCATGACTATGAACACCATTCTGGTTAAATCCAAAAATGTTTAACATAAAATGTCATTTATGAAATTTAATCTTACCTAGTTTTTGATTCACAGATTTCATCGCTGGCATTCCTTCTTTTTTTAAGGGTACTACATACCATGGTTCTAAGTCTTTTGGCAAAGCCTCATTAAAACTGATCCGAGGAAGATTTTCCTTATTATATATACACTGGGTCATTCTGTCATGCAACAGCATAGCCAATTCTTCAAACAATTTATTTGACACATTTTTAGTTTTAGCAAAAGTAATGAGGTACCTTGTTGAATATTCGAGACGCACAATATCACGAAGGCCTACACTGTCACATATTTGAACAGAGTTACTTGAATCAGCTGTTGAAAAATTGAATCTGCAATAATGATATGATGATATAATAAAAGGACATATCTTGTGATTGTAATTATAACATAAATCGTGGTCTTACGTGTAATCACTTCTAAGGTTAAAAAAAATAAAAGGAATAGGTGATTCTGTAATTAAAAAGGTATATTATTAACTTTATTAACAGGTTTTGACGAAACAAATTTTTAAAATAACAGAAAACTTAGGGAAAAGGCTTCGAAACACTTGATGAGATAAATAAATGATTGTAAACAACGTTAATATAACACTTACCTAGGTCCAATTTCAATTATTAATTGGTCATTTTGGACACATTTGTACGAAGATTCATATCTTAAGGCGTGCGGTTGTAAGGGTGAACTTAAAAGCCATTGTAAAATTTTTATTTGGTTAATATTTAGGTTTTCGTCTCCAATTTCCACGTGGTAACATAGCTCAGTAGACAATTGAGATACATCGGGATCAATAACTTTTAATTTTTGTAGAATTTCATTAGTTCTATGCACACTAAAAGCCTCGCTCAAATAAAATCGTATAATACACATGATTATTCCAATTCCACTTTCAAAGACCAAGGCCTAAGTATTACTGAGGCTCAAATCAAATAATCTTATGTTGCGTGTGACATGGAGTCTTGCATCAATGTCAAAGATCATAACATATCAGTTGTTTAACCCCTCGGTAATAATAAATAAGACATCAACAACATCAGCTTACGCAATATTGTATTTTTTACGTATTATTAGACATTACATTACAAAGGGATTAACTTGTTTTAATACGCGTATATTTATGTTTACAACTTGCCAGTAGTTATACAAACAGTCATTGATAAAGTTATATTTTAAACCCAAACTGCAGAAAAAAAAATATTGCACCAAATATTGTACTTTTTTTTATATACGTTACCGGTTGCATATGTACGTTATATTTAAATCATTTTATTTAAATATAACGTACATGTGCAACCGGTTTTAAGTTATATATTTATCATCTTGATCTCTATTTAAATTTCCCGCACACGTTTATCTATAATTGTTTCTTAATGTTTTTGCTTTTTTAATTTCATTCAAGCAAAGGCATATAAACCATTGTTAAAGTATTAAAAATAAAAAAATATCAGGATATCCTTAAAATAGCTTTTCTATAGCAATACGTATTATTGGCATAAATAGGAGAAATCATCTAATTGCAAATTCATAATAAATTATAGATAACTAAATAGAATTTTATACTTACTATTTTGGGTTCGTATTACTAAATTTAGGTTTGTATTCAATTATACTAACTGTAACTATATATAACTGTAGACTATTCTATAGAGCTGAAGGCAAACGAATAACCATTTTTACCATTGTAAGTGATCACTGCAACCCATAGACGTTCACAATAGTTAAAAGGAGGAGAAATGGGTTAAGGGGTGGCAATAAATATATAATCACTTTGTTTAAACAGAGGGGAGGATCACTTTATTAACCAGGTGTCATATAGATAAATATAAATACTACTACTATAGAATGACCTTTAATGATATATAAAATATCATTAAAGGTCAATAAAGGTATATAAACCTAATCGTTCGGTAGACCACGGATAGAGTTTTTCACACATAACGCTTTAATGCAGAGGATTTCACACATTTTTTACGCATTTAAAAGTAAATTATATTTAAGTCATTTTTATCTACATATAATTATTAGTGCAGAATCTTATCTAACTGTCTGACGATATTCTATCGCTTGTAAAGTAAGTTTTTTTATTTATTTTAATGCTGGCCTCATTGTAAGATAGAAATATCTTTTGTTACAAGGGTTTTTTACCTACATTAATTTCATGTGGACATAAGTTCAGATCCGAAACAATCATCTGGAGTTAGTAAAAATATTTGCCTCGTGTGGGAATCAAACTCACGACCTGTGACGCCGAAGCAAGCAAGATTTCGCCACTTTTCGTCAAAAGAGTGATTCAACTTAATTTATATATATATATATATATATATATAGTTCGGATATGGAC
>DWHO01004487.1:0-11033 GCA_018247575.1 Eurytides lysithous rurik
GCAAAAACACTTCCACTTCACGCCGATTTTCTGTGAGGTCGTGGTACTAATCCGGTTCGAGCTGGCCCATTCAGCAGTGGGAACAGCTGCGTGGCTCTACCACCGTAAAGCCATAACCTCGACACATCTTACTCTTCTTGCATTTAAAATTACTTAGGAATCCATTAATCGTTTAGCAATCGTATCTATTTGTAACCTTAGTGTTGTCAAGCACTACGACCTAAAAATGAAATTATCTGTGTCCGCCTCATGACTTACGTCTTATCATAATACCGTAGTGTCATGTAGTATAACTGAATTTAGAATCGATCTATAAAAATACACCTGACACGGTCGTGATTAGGCCATTTGGGAACTTGTTACAACGTCAAGCGTCATGAAGTTTTTAACGAGTTCGTGATCAAGGATCGCATTTACAAGTGAAACCGTTATAACTTCTGTGTAAGTCCAATTTACATATTGTTTCACTTTGGAATGTGACGAATTTTCATCGAATAACGTGTCGTTACGCGTCATGTTTGGCAGAAGCGCTTCGTGACCGTTTTTGTGAGACGAATACGGCCACGATTCGGAGCTCCATCCGCTATAATGGCTGCCTTGTGTTGATTTTTAAAATTCTGTTTGTCAATTGGAAAGTTATCATGTGATATATATTTCACAATGTCTTTATCCTGATATCTGTGTTTTATGGCACAAAACCAGTCTTACATTATTCAGCAATTAAGTTACCTAAAAACTGAAAAAAGGCGTCACAAATGCCATTAAATTATATCTTATGCACAGCTGTTTCGTCGATTCTTGATTTAACGTTAGTTTTTTAATTAGAAAAGAAAATTTTATCTCAAAAAGTATACTAGCTCTTGAAATATCCAACTAAAGAACTATTAACTGGTGGGTCAGCTAGTTCACCAGAAGATACTGTAATCCAATTTAAGGTACGCTTTTTTCGTACATGTTTACCTGCTACATAGCATGTAGCAAGGAATACAATTTTTTGTTACTTATTCATCATTAATGTAATTTTTAAGTGGGAGCAATCCTTTTCAGAGTCCACCTGGGTTGAAAGGATAATGGACACAACCACATCCTTCCACCAAGCGGTTTGAAAGACAATTTTGCCACTGTATTTTTTTCTTTTTTTAGTTTAAAAAAATTACTGAGCCACGATAACTTTTTGACAACATCTTAAATCTCGGGATGATATTAGCGCAGTGTTTTGTACGTCGACTTGTCATTTGCCATCAAGCATATAATTTGCTTGTACCGTCACTTTATACTTTTTTTTTAAATTCAATAATTTACAAAATCAGCCTATATGCAGTTTGCAAATTGTAAGTCTCACCGTAAATATAGCAATGACGTTGAGTTATTACGGCGGTCGCTTGCAAGCGGTTTTTTTATCTACAATTTTTTATTTTCTATGATATCCCCTTATGTACCTTTCTCATTCCGTGGAGTGGTAAATGTACTAATAAGTGACGTTGCGCACACGAGTCTACTTGGCATCGTTCTTCTGACGTAGACGTGCTAACTTTATTGTGTTACCATGTTTTGTAATGCAAAATGAAGTACATACTTACGTAGAAAACGCCTCGCCTTGATACCTCTGTCACTATGTATTCTAGTTTTTCATTTAGTCGATAACCGATGCCATTTTAACGTCAACACTTTTTTGTGTCGATTACCTAAGGTGTTGTTTATGTAAGGCTTATATTTTTATTATTATATATTGAAATTCTATCATCGAAATTTGTTAAGACGTAACCCTTTAATACCTTCCTATTAAATCTCTTTGGTGACAACGTTACAATTTACATTCATCGTAATAATTATTATCAGTTAAGATACGGTTAGTGTTCCTGACTGCAAAGTCGAAGGTCGTGTATTCGATTCCCACCCAGAACAAAATATGTTTGCGAAAAGCAGAAGTACTTGTTCTGTATTAGGGTGTTCACTATCTGTATAAGTATGCATTTAAAATATATAAGTATGAAATCAGTCGTCTGTTTACCATCGTACAGGCTATGCCTAGTTTGGGATTAGATGTTTGTGTGTGTGATGTCCCTTGATATTTATTGATTTATTGTTTATTTACTTTTTCCCAAGGCTCAAAGCATTCTTTCGCAACTAAAAGAATAAAAATATCTCTCTTTTGCAATCGAACTTAGAGACAAAAAGAGACTTATGACGAGCAACTATGAGATATTAGCATATCAAAAAGACCGACGCGACATAAGTTAATTTGTTTCTGTGTACATTTCAGTTCGAAAAGCTTCTTTGCCTGTTGACATAATCTTTTAGGCGGTCCCAAAGTTTGTTCATACGTCACCTGTTTATATGTGTAAAATCTATTAGCGGTCAATAGTAAAGAAAAACTATTTATTGAACGACTACGATCGCTCAGCTCGCACACCAGTTTAGATCAAAGTATATTTTAGCGATTTGTTATAATTTAATCACATGTTAGTTTTTCAAAAGACAACCTCAAAATAAGTTGATGTTGAAATCTATTTCTTCAACAAGGCTTTTTACAAATCACAATCTTTAATTCGAATCTTTAATTCGTTTAAAAGGATTTTATTTTAAGCTTGCACTTCGGAATCAAGCAATTTAACCTACAAGGTAGTCTTTTTAATAAATCTAGGTTTTTAATTGCAATTTAAAAACTTAGAATCATACAAAATCATTCATTTTTACCGTGTTTGCTTTTGAATAAATACTCAAATAATATTCCACTTATCGTTTAATAAAATTAGCGTTCTGTATAGTTGTTTTATTAAATGCTAGTATTTTATTAGAGATTTCACTCTAAATAATTTAATCGATATATAAACATTAATTATGAAATAAAGAAATGAATAAAAAAGCACTTATCTACTACACTTCGTTCTCCAAGATATTTTAACCAGGCTAATTGTAACAGTGCATTCCTCACATAAATGGAATTGCCTCTTTTTTTTTTGTTGACCGCGAGTCACTTAAAATAATGTAAACCGTAAGTCCATTACGATATTAGGGCGTGATCACATTATGTTTGTTATGGTTTTCTGTATTTTGAGTTTCAATAAAATACGTTTGACAACGGCATTATGACTAATAAATGACATTCTATTATGTTAAATTATTTATATTTATAGATAGGTTTGTTTGTTGATTGTGTGATTTAGATACGATTCATATTTATTGTTGTTATTTTATTTTTGTTTACTATTAAATACAAATTATTTGTCATCATAAACATTCAGTCTGAAAATTTTACATGGGCAGTGTACATACATACACCATTTTACTTACGTACGTCTCGTGTGTGTTTTTTTTTTGGTTTTATAATTAATAAATTAATTTCATCATCATGAAAAATCAACCGATGATGTTTCTAATATTGAAATTATAATTCAAAAGTGACTATGAATTCAAATTATTGAACATAGATTGTTCTTTAAAAATCTCCGGATGTGGATGAGGTCTTATGTCGTTTTGGCCTGATGTGATTTATTTATTTAGGTAATTTGGTGACTTGCCTTTAGACAGCTAAAAGCAAACAGATATTTACTAGAATATTCCAAAAATTGTATGACCATAACCATAGAACGCAGCCGGGAAAAAGTCATTGCATGATTTTCAGTTCGACACCACATCTTTTTACCGACGTGTTTATCGAGTTTCTTGACATTTCATATATGTCAAGAGTTATAGAATTTAGTAATTATTACTATAGAAGACTTAGTTTTTGAGACACCAAAGTTTAATTTTAAATCTAAATCTAGTTTTTGACGTCAATTAAGAAATCGTACAAATCTATATTTGTGTATATCGCAGTTAAGAATAAGTTCTGTGTAAAGAAGGACACAATTTTTTTTTTAAATATACAAATTATTAAAGAAACTGATCACTTAGCAACTAACACATTCAGAATTACTTCTTGGCTTTCTTTTTAACAGTTTGTATCAAATAATTCGCCCTTAACACTCGAATAATTTGATTTGATCATTTTTCACCAATTTCATTATCTGATTTTAGATTTTGTGGAAACATTTACTAATAATGTGTGAATTAAAACATATTGTTTTATATGTAGATATAACTGTTGATTGATGACCAAAACAGGTTTCTTCTTAAAGACCAATTTAGGGATTACTGGGCACGGATTTTTACTCACGTCCGGAACAAGTTTTACTTTGTACAAGTGAACAAAGTATACAGATACTAAGAATATATGTTTAATTTTAACTATTGGATACACTAGTTGTAATTGGAAAAAGAGAAGGAGGAGAGAAGAGAAGGAATTTAATTGTCAGTTGTTTATTTTACACTAAAGAGAAATCATTAAATAAAACTAATTTACCGATATATTTATTATACATTACATGCGCATATGCAAGAACATAACAAGCAAAGATAATCTTTGTACCGGAAAAAAAAAGAACTGTGAACAGAAAAATGTATAATGTCCAAGTCTAAATAGTACTAGAACAGTTCAAAATAATTTCAAAACACTAAAACAACTCGTCGAACGTGATCATCGCGGAGTGTGGTAGATACATTGAAAATGCATTTTATTTCTATTAGCGAAGCATTAATGTTAGATCGATTCCCCGCGTCTCACTGTTAATGCGGCGACCCGTTGGTTGTTACGTCATATCACCATTAATCATACACCTACAGGCATAAATAAGTGTATGATCAGACGTCGCATGGCGTTTAATTCAGGCACGTGGACAGCCGTCGATGGACGGATAGCGACATAAGCCGATCATCTCGCGCAGGTTCGTTTGGCGGTGACTGTACACGCGATAGAAAAAGTGTTTTTTTGGTGGCAGGACTCGTAGGGTTCGAGAATTGTTATACTGTCGACTAGCATTAATGTGTAGGAGTTACCGTGTTCCGGTGTGAAATGCTGTTTAGCGGTGGTAGAGCCACGCAGCTGTTCCCGCTGCTGAATGGGTTTCGATTCGAACCGGATAAATACCACAACCTCACAGCAAAATTGTCGTAAAGTGGAAGTGTTTTTGCTTCCGTGTTTCGTCCGGCGAGTGAGGTGGCCGATGCCTCCCTACCACCATCCACTCCAGCATACTTTCCTCCCTATTCCATCAACCCTCCCCGCTATCTTCTTTCCCACCACCTTTCCCACCATCCCTCCCTCTCACTCCAGCTCCTTCCCTCTTTCTGAAATTCCACCTTTTAAAGGCTGGCGACGCATTTGCAAGGTGCAAATGTCCATGGACGGCGATTATCGCTCACCATCAGGTAAGTCGCTTGCTCTTTTGTCAGCTTGCTCCATGAAAAAAGAGCAATGCTGGGAGTGTAATTGCTGCGCGTGTTGTAAAACCTTACGTGATGAGCGCAGCGTAGGGTCAAGTTCTATGAAACTATTCTGTTGTAGGCCAGTGTGTCGTTTACTATTAGGCACACGACTTGCTTGTCTTGTCATCTATAGTTTTTGTCTTTCTATTTTTTTTTTCTTAAAAATAATGAAACTACTTTAGTTCCTTTTATTTTACAAAAAGACACCGGGACTTACTCGCGTTGTTTAGCTTGTCCAATTTCATAGGACTGTCATGATGAAAGGGTTAGTGACATTATTAAAAACAATATAATGTAGCCAAGGAAATTATAACAAATCAAAAGATTCTTATTTTGTATTAAAATTTAATATACGGAGAGTATATATATCCTTTCAAGCAGGATCATGATATATTTTTTTTTAATTCGTTCTTTATTCCTTAACACTAACAATATTACGTATACACCACGAGGTAATAAATGTGAAAGAGGAAAGTTATTGCGGATTTTACTTGAAATTTATCGTAACAGTTTAGTAAATTAAATAAATATTATAATACATTCTGCCCGACTGTACATCACTAAAATCGACACACTGTGGACAAAATGTGAGACATCTCTGACGTCTGGTTGACAGTGGGCTCAGGTCGACGGAATGTTTTGACATGTATCATAATAAACGCGTTCAATCTAATGAAACTATTGTATTACGGATTAACACATTACAGTATTAATGAGCTATATTTCCCAGAATAGCGAGCAGCGTGTTTGTTACTATAATAAAAAGTAATTCAATGCTTATTAACCAGTATGAAAAAAAAATTATTGTATATTTATATGCTAATATAGTAAACGAGCTGAAAACCACTACCACTAGATAAAGTATCTAACAATAATATAAACCGTATAATATCAATCTCAACTCATTTTTTCAATAATATATGACATAGATTGATGGAATGTAAATAAGATGTTACTAGATTGACATTGTAATTAAATTATTTATTAATTTTCGGGATATCAAAGGGTCTTAATATGAAATTATCTCCGCTTCGATTATATCCGAACTGCAATTATTACAGAAACTGTGCTATATTCCTTAGATATAGTTATACTGATAACGCAAATAGTTTAACTATGTCTATAATTTTTTGTACTTATCAATACTTATTTCTATTTTGGAACGATTCGGACGCTCGATTCGACCTTTATGTCGAATTCGTAAACTTCAATAAGTTCGAGTAAAAAACAAATATCTGTATATTAAATCTGAAGTAGTCATATGGCTGCGTGGTCGCGAACAGGTCTATTATTTTATACCTTTTAAATGGAGATGTACTGTCTTGAGTCATAAACTCACTAACTCAGTAAAAGCCTATTCACTCTCGTCTTGAAGACACTTACGTTGTAAAACTATAACTCAAAAACTAACTAACTATAACGTTACAGCAGCCGGATGTACCAGTACCTAGGCCTTGACTTGCGATTGAACTGTTCGATTTGTTTTAAATCATTGCTTTGCTAGATCCTCTCATATAATATTAACGGAGTCGGAATCGCATAAATAAATGAAGGTTTTCGCATTTGTAATCAGCTGCTATATTACATTGGTTTTAAGTCAAATGCCCTCGGGTATTTTATAATACATAAACAAATATAAACTGTTGAAGACATCGATGTGCCTAAGATACAATGATTAAATGATAATTTATGTTCTTGTTGTATGTGTTGTTAATTCTTTTATTACTTTTATCGTATTGTGTATTTCTAGATTTACATGTCTTTATAATTACAATAAATTATGATTTACAATTTGGTATGTAGACTATAAAAATATTACGAGCATATAGTTTATAAAACTATCTATAAAAATATTTATGTGTTATCAATTGGTTAACTTTATGTTAAGTTTTAACTTCTGTTGTTTGTTGGTAGATATGTAAATATCTATCATTATTAACGGTGATCATTCTTGTAATATAGAACAAAAGGCTGTGTAATTAGCTCAACTTATTAAAGGACACTTAGCTAAAACTTACCTAAAAACTTTTATTTTTGCCTTGCATTTTTGACCAACAAACTAAATTTTTTGTCGCTGTACCTATTCGCTTGTTTTATCTTAAAATTATATTATATGTGTATACTTAAGTGATTCTGAAGCTTATCTACTAATTACAAATTATTAATAAATAATACTTGCCTTAACTGTAACACCGACATCAACTATATTTAGTATCATTATAACACAATTTAAATAAAATGTATTTATTCTCCTGCTGTACTGACTTTATCACTCTTTTGACATTTCCCCCGTCATGTTTTTTGACAAATTTGACAAACCTTAGGTCGCGGTGCATCTCTTAAAAATCTAGACTTAGACTAAAATGGATTGTTATAATTTCAAAGTATAAAGTATAAATTTAGTGACGTTTGCAAGGGAGATAAAAATTATACAAACTTCCTTAAAAGGTCTTTTAATAAAGTGAATAAACACTTCATGGGCGACGTGTGTGTTAAGTTTCATTAATGTAAAACGCAAACGACAAAAACATTCACATATAATCAAGATCGCGAGATCCGGATTTTTTCTGTGTAGTTCTAATTTAATTAACGATGGTTGTGTTTTTGCCTTGATTAAGATCTGAAACTATCTAACATTGACCAAGGATATTTTGAATTTGATGTATGAAATTTAAAAAAAATCTTATAATGTTACGAATAACTAAAAAATATGTAACAACAAATTTTATTTTACACAGAAGCCTGAGGGTATTTTTATTCAATGTACTCAACCTCAATGTACGGATTTACGTTTTAAGCGGAATGTCCTGCGTAAAAATCATGAAATAATTGCCAACTCTTGGACTATAAACAGGAAGGCTTATTTCAAGTCGTGACAGAATTAGCTCTGGCACAGGCTAGTTTGCCAATTTATCTAATATTTTTTGGCACAAAACTTTATGTGGAGAGCTGAAGTATTTATAATATGGACTCTATTATATGCTCAGGGCTCTATATATTTATTTATATAATAAGTAAATAAATTTAGGAAACTTTTTCAAACTTTTAACTTTTTCTCAGGTTAAAAGAAACTTGTCTTTTATAATGCGGGAAAAAGAACCGTACTTATTTCAGAAAAAAAAAACACATTTTCGCACTAATAATATTAATAAGAATATTTCATTTCGTCAGGACGATGAAATCTCTTAACTAAATTAGAAACAACAACATTAAATAATTGTTCCTCGCGGGATTCGAAGTCGTGTTCTCCAATTCGTAAAACGCCCACAAACAAGGCTAAACACCCACCATTACAAAGCAACGGGTATAAAAAAAAAACTGGTAAACTTAATCGAAAGCAGCGAATCAAAAAGCGATGTACCAAGCCGAATCGTACATCAAAAGAGACTCGCCACTATCCTAATTCGATCATAATGCCACGAAACAAGAGCACACGAGGGCACACACCGACTGACAGCCGCAGAAAATACACAATTAACAGACTCATGCGTATTACCTTAATGGATTTATGTACTTATTGATACATCAATCAATGGCCGGCTTACGCTGCATGCAGGCTTAATTGATAGATCCATTTCTAGCCGGCCGACGTCGTATGCGGCTCGGGAGTTTTAAAGTGTTTCTGCGCTGCCGACCTTTGTTTTGTTGTTATATTAAAAGTGCAATAGCATTGCCATTGTTTTCTGTTCGATATTCGTTACTTGAATCTCAATAGCACAATTGGTAATAACGTCCGATTCTAGCGCAGATGCGATAAGGAATGTACGTGATACTTTGACCTACTGGATACGGCCTCGCTCGTTTGAATTTTTTAATTTTGCATATTTTTCGACTTCCTTTGTGGTAAGTCTTTGTCAATTTACATGCCAGCTGCTCAAGTGTTTAGTTCGAGGGTTTCTCTTTGTTTAGATACGGGGCAGTTATGAACACTTCACCTAGGGATATAAGATGTTGTGTTACCAGAAAAAAATTCAGAAAACTTTGCCTTTTAAACTGAAACACCGTAGTGCTTATTCCTTAGCAATAGAACATCTGGTACTTGCTGCTTGCTGCTCCAGGCGGATTCTGCAAAAGACTACTAATTAAAACGTTAAGAAATAATGAGCTGATTTTGTTGTATCGACTTTAGTTTAGCTCGTCTTTAGTTTTTAGGTAGCAAACATCGTATTGAGCTCTACAATTCACACTTAAAGTCCTGGACCCAGAGCATTGGGCTTTCTACCAGGTATGATTTTAAATCTAAATCATTCAAAGATCGCGGAAGATCGCGGCCAATGAACACCATGATATCAAACATTTTGCAGGCATATTGCCAACAGTCGAAAGGTGGGCAACAGGCAACCTTGTTGAGTTACAGGAATATTGAAACTTTTACCTAACGCCGATCCCCCGTGTGATCGGGGAAAAGTAATACATCAGCCAAAACGTATTTTGTACATTGGTGATCACCACACGATTTTCTTTTATTGAGTGGTAATTACCTTTATGTAATGTAGGCGTTTTCAATTTGAACAGACGCGTGATCCAACATACTTTATTAGTGCACATGCGACGGTCAATTCCATTCGCAATACGCACCGCGTTCCCACGGCCGCCGCGGCCGCGATAAATTATCGGGATCCAATAACGAAGAGTACATTAAATCAAGGTTCCGGTACGCGGGACCTCGTTTGATTCATATTTAAATCGGGAAGCAGCTCCGTATTTATATTTATTGGTGAATGTTTCATTGTTTGCCTCTCGTCACGCAGCTTGCTTGATCTTTATCGTGTGTCATTTTCACTTTTAGCCTTTTGATTTTGTCAGTATTCACAGTCCGTAAAGGTTCCTAAGTTTAAACTACAGTGGTGTCACTCAATAGTTTTTTTTTTAATAGCTACAAGACTAAATATGAGTTTTCTGCATAAAGTAAAATTTAGAAATTTAGAGGACTAAACGGCTTTATCATTTAATAGTAGATAAAATTCCTGTTTGTATTTCATTTACTGTAGCGAAAGTTTTAAATTTAGTGTTATGCTAGTGTTCAATACAAGTGCATAAATTGTTATTGAAATCCTGTATGCATGTTTATTACTTCTTACAATTTATATATACTAAGTAGACTAACTTTTAGATCAAGCCTAGAGTGAAGTAATCTAATATGAGTTTTTACAGAAAAATTGACCCGTTAGAAAAATATTTTTTAATGAATAATATATATGATCATATAACTTGTTTAGAAAAACAAAACGTACATTCATGATGAAACAAAAAATATTTTTTTCAGTTTTGCAGAAAGAATTAGAACCATGTAATTGATTTAGTTGTCATGTTAGTTGTGTAATTTTATTAATTTACTTACGTAAAAGTTTAAACGACTGCTAGCTAACTGAAGTATCCAACAGCAATCACATAAATTATTTATGTATATTATAGCGATTACACATAAATTTATTTCCCAACGGTTATAATAATTATTACAACCATTCTTCTATGACATTGTCGTAAAAATACTTTTAAGTATTAATCTGTAACTTGTCTAGTGGTATAGGCCCTCGCTTTAATCGGAGGTCGCGGGTTCGAATCAATGACGGCAACGGCAATGACTTTGTGTTGTTGTTCTTAGTTTGGTTAGGACATTACGGGCTGATCACCCGATTGCCTGAAAAGAAAGACGATCCATGCGTATGGGCATGTAAAATGTCGGTCCCGTCTTTTTATAGACGCCATCTAGCAGTGGCTTGGAG
>DWHO01004488.1:0-11032 GCA_018247575.1 Eurytides lysithous rurik
CTACACCACGGGCCGGCCGTGTTTGGGTTCCTCTTGGCTTCGCCGTGGGTGACCAGGCCACGGTTACTAGAGCCCCTTCGCCACGACAAGGCGGGAACCCGTCGGAGGGGAGCCCGTGATGTCCTAATCCAACTAAGAAACAACAACACAAAGTCATTGCCCTCATGACAGTGGCAGTACATCATATATACAGAGTACGTCATATATACAAAGAAAAATTAACATCCTACACATTTTGAAGCTTGACATTTCGCGAACGCAAATGCTATGATACGACTTAGTGTTAGTAGTATTAGTAGGTATATAATACTTTTTAAAATCGTTTCACATCGATCTATTTCTTTACCCTTGGTGCAAAGAAATTTATTTTAATCTTACATGGGAAATAGTTGGGATTGTCTTAACGGTGTATATACGAGCAGGGGATTCATGAAATTTATTAATGTAGTGTGAACGTAAAGATGACCTGTTTGTTGCAGTTGCTAAGCTATGGTCTTTGGCGTCGTAGGTCGTGGGTTAAATCCCTACTCGGGGCAAATATATAATATCCTGTAGGGAGTAGGGGAGTAGGGATTTATAATATCCTGTAGCTCGGGGACGGAACAATATCCTGTAGTTCACTATAGGATATTATTTCGGAACTGGGTGTTTGTCTAGGTGAAATTGATGTTTGTAAAACGCCATAATAACACAAGATTTTTTTTAAACGCTGCCCCTATTATAATAGGGGCAGCATTTAAAAAAAGAGGAAGCGAGAAAAAAAAAGAATATTTAACATATTTTATTAAATGTGATTTGACTAATATCATACTTGAATTACACCTGTCCGCGTTACTTCTTTCCTTTGCCGATGCTGAAAAAAGGTAACAAAGCCTGCCTTTCCTTCTCTTATAATGCGAAATATTCTCTCTTAAGCCCCTAGTTTATATTTCCGCGCAGAACCCTAGAAAGCGTGACACAAATAAGGTACTGGTGTAAATTAGAGATGATAGACTATCTATATTTAATTGTTTGCGGACGCGGACAACCCTGAATATTAATGGGCGGCGAAGTAAGCACGCAACGGGCGACGAATCCCTTAATAGTGAATAACATTAATTTAACGCAATAATGGTTGATCTAACAAAGGCTTACAATAAAACATGGCAATATAAATGTACTGAAGTACAAGACTTGTCTGGTTTGGTTTTTTTTTTCAATTCGTTCAACTGTTAGTAAATGTCGCGCAAGTAGCAGTTTTCAGTTTTCTCGGTGGTAGAGATCCATTTGGTGCAGTTGCTAAACTATTAGTTACAGCGTCGCAGGTCGCGGGTTCGATTCCCACTCGGGATAAATATTTGTAAGAACTACAGATAATTGTTCTAAATCCGGGCGTTTGTCCGTGTGAAATTCATGTATGTGAAAGCCTCTTATAACACAAGATATTTCTATCTTAAAACAGAGGCAGCGTTTATAAAATAAGAGTAAAAAAAAGAGACACGCAGCTGCTTTGGCTGCTGAATGGGTCGGCTCGAACCGAATTAGCACCATGACTTCACAGAAAATCGGCGCAAAGTGGGAGCTTTTGTGCTCCTTTCGATGAGTCAAATGGCCGGTGCTCTATGACCCGGTGGTAGGAAGAAACGCTGCGAAGCTGTGCCACCGAAGAAATGCTACGTTTTCACAAGTTGGAGACGATATGCGGTGTTGACAGAATGGTGAGTTACCAAATAAAACAAGGGCCATCGAGGTTCAGTATTTATTTATTTATATTTTATTGAGATGCCTTATAAATAAGAATTACAAAGGGCGGACTAAATGACATTAGGCATTCTCTCCCAGTCAACCCGGGGCGTGGAGAAAATTTGTGGCGGGTGTAATAATGAACTAAAAATGCTAAATGCTAATTAAACAAATGATATTAAAAATCTTGAGTAGATATTGAGAAATACTTTAATTTACATACCTATAAAATACTATATATAAATATGGATACATACAATATATACGTTAAACCGTACGCGCGCACACACACACACCTAGACATACACATTTACATATTATTTTCAGAGACAGGGAAAACCATCACTATATCAGGCAACATTCTTAGCCAAGTAAAACTCACGCACAAGGTGTTTGAATGAAGCTCTGTATGTGGACCGTAACCGCGATGGCTAGCGACTGTATAGAACTAAGCAGTTACTGGGTGCGCTAGAGACCCCTGGATCGTGGGTGAAACAACTTCTCTTCTCCAAGAAGGTAGCAGCTGGAGAAGAGAAAATATTTACGAGTAGGCAAATAAGTTTCTGAAGCATTTCATTGCTATTTTACGGCGGTAGAGCTAAGCAGCAACTCCCTGCTGCTGTATGGACCAGCTCGAACCGGGCAAGTGCCACGACTTCACAGAAAATCAGCGTAAAGTGAGGTATTTGTGCATTCGTTGCGTCCGCTGTGTGAGGTAGGCGGTGGCCTCTCACCCAACAAAATCCCACTTTAGAGGCAATCAACGCATTTGCAAATTATGTTACGAATGACCATGGGCAGCCATTATCACTTACCATCAGGTGAGCCGCTTGCTTGTTTGCCACCTACTCAATAAAAAAAAAGATTTATAGGAATGAGGTGACAAATTGTTATTCATAAGATTATAGTCTTGATTTTTTAGTAAAGCTCTTGTTCAGTTAAAAATGCACTTCTAACTTACTGACAACAATTTTCTTCTTTTGAGCAAATTATAATTGTAAATTCTTCTTAGTAAAGTGTAACATTGTGAGCGCTTTGGCTTAACTGTAAGTTCACATTTGTGTATATTTAAAAAATGAATAAATACCAATTTAGTAGGAGTACTCGAGCATTCCGAACTAAAAAAATAAATAGTTTTACGTTAAAGAATCGGCTACGTATCTATATCATAACGAGAGTAAAAAACAAATTTTGCAAACGTAAACTATACATCTTCAGTTTTATTATAATAGTTTACTTAGAGCTACTTCACAAATTAAGATTAAAGATACTTAAATTATTAACCGACTGTCACCGAAACATGATCCACCAATCCAACTCTTTATCATTATTAAGTTATATTTATTATATATAGTTTCATAACGCTCAAGTGGTAGTTCCAGGATATTTTGAGGAATTTCATTATATATGCTTACATGTAAGCCCATGAAGGATTTTTTTACCTTTTGGAGACGAAAACAAGCTTATTTTTATTTATAGTATTTACACTGTGTCTGTCACTGAGTTTTAAGAAAACATTAAAACTAACAGAGTATATACTGTTAAGCAACCGTGACAATAGCACTTTGCAGGGAAACTCGAGTTTACAGATCATAAACAGCTCGCACAACTCTATTTTAATGAATAAATACTAAATTTATCTTTGAAATAGGATACCGTAAGACAGAATATAATGACAATAACCGAAATAAGCTAATTGTCTCACTTTCCTCACTGCAAAGACGGAAACGCTGGATTTACCCGCGATTGTTGAGAGATAGGAGTTTTAAATCTAGAGTTATACTTACTTTAAAACAACAACTAAACGAACTTACGTTGAAACACTAAGTTCTATGTGTTGTTGAGAAGCTAACTGTGATTTTGATCTTTTATATTATGTACGGTAAATTCCATACATATAGTTTTCTTAGCATATAGTACAAAATGTTAATTTGAAACCAGTTAAGTGTGCGTAACAGAGCACCATTTACTTTGTCATTAATATTTCTATTACGCTCGACCTTGAAAACAAGGGAGATATCATTTTAAAGTACAATGTCACATAAATTCTTTACATAAAACGACAAATCATTGATATGAAGTAAAAATAAAAATGACCTAAGAATAAATCCTTGTAAAACGCCCATCTTTAAAGAGAACCTTTCTCTCTCTCTTTAATGATGATTTCTTATTATTTTTATCAACCCTCTGATGTCTCTGATTTTGCGTTTTAATATAATTCATTAAATTGTTGTTTATGAAAACTATAATATGCTTATTTAAATTACCATAAATAAGAAAAAAAAAAGAATTTTCAACAATAAAATAGTATACGGCCATTCGTGACTTGTTTTCAATAAATTTGTATAGAAAATCGATACAAAAATACGGCAGCTGATCGGCCATGTTGAAAAAAATAGGAATTTTGACATTAACACCGTATTCAAGTCACGTAAGATCCTGCTCAGATAACAATTACGCGCAACAAAAATCACGTTTGCGACGCTATGTACGCGCTTTTTATTATGATAGGATGTCACGTTAAAAACATTTCTTGGAGATTTGATCAATCTTAAAAAACTTATAAGCGATATTTCAAAAAACGCCCACGAATGAAATTTCAAACTATGCTAAGACTATAAACGAATTCAACTTTTTTGATATACTGATCATAATAACTATGATTGTGTCATTTAGTATGATCATGTCTATTTTAGTTAAAACAACATAGATAAAGGACTCTGTACAATAAAATAATCAGTTAAAGAACTGGCTTGTAAATACTAAAAGTTTAGTAGTTTCTTGTTTATTTTATCGAAATATTTGTATTAGGTCCTTATACATGAAGTTAGCGTTTTGCCGAACTGTTTCACTTTAATCTCAAATATCTGGCGTTTAATTAGGAATTCCAAATTGAAATTTATTTCAAACTTAATCTCGTGTATTTCTGTTTCACATTTAGTGATTCATTTGTTTTCACACCATTTGATTTTTATTTGACATTGTTCTGTTCATAAAATAGAAAGCTTAAAATAAATTATAATAGTTATTTACGAATATGAGCTTAAAATATTCCAACCCGGCGCTGCAGAAACAGCTTGAAGGATTAATGATACATAGTGTATAGGGAAGCTACTACAAAAGAAAGCACGCTACGCTTTTGGTTTCAAAGTTTTTCTTGTGGAAATTTGGACCTATAGAAAAATCTTCAGACAGACGGTTGGACACCCTAGTTGATAATGAAGAATTAGAGATGACTGTGGAAGCGGATTTATCGTAAACCAAGTAAGAGCTAGTCGCAGGCTTCTGTGTGAACGATAAAACAATTTTGATTCGCTCGAAACAAATTGGAAAAGTGAAAAAGGTCGAGAAATCGGTACCCCGTGAAATAAGTTAAGCACACCAAGAAACACCCATTGAGTGCTGAGTTACATTACTCGAACGTCACAATAACGCATCGTTACTTGTGATGAAAAATAGATTCTGTATTTAAGGGGAATTGGAAATTCGTCAAGGGGAAACTCCTAAAGCGGTCGTTGAACTCAGAAAAATATGAAAAAGTGGTTTGGTAAAAGTAAAGTAAGGCAACAGCCTATATATGTCCCACTGCTGGGCACAGGCCTTCTCGTATAGAGGATATTGCGCACATTGGCAGACTTCAGATATTTTAGATTTTTTTTTATTATTTCTTTAATGTAGGTTTCCTCACGGTGTTTTCCTTCACCATTTAGCACGTGGTAAATCGGCACTTGAAATTGTTATCTACAAATTAAGAAATAAATAGTCTAGTCAACAGCCTAGTGCTGGCGTCATATACAGCTTCCTAAGACCTGGTCAGATGGTTGCAGCAGATCCGTATTGTAAGCGATTACAAACTGAGATGGAAAATCTAGTCGTAAAACAACCGAGACCTGTCAATTGCTCTAGCCCACTGCTGCTTCAAGCCTACATTAAACCCCAACTTCACGACAGGCGATCGCTAAGTTAGAGGAGCCGCAATCGTAATGTCTCCGACAGCTACCGCACTCGCAGGTTCCTGGTCCCCAACAGATTATAACATTTTTTAGGAATTTGGACAATTTATTTTAAGGGTAAAATTAAATTCAAGTCGCTGAATTTTTCTAATATGTGTAAATCCAAAATTTTGAAATACGAGTACTAAATTTTAACGCATTGTAAAATGATTTTGGACATTAAATAGGAATGTCTTTATTCTCCAGAGAAAACTTGAGACTAAGACTTGGAATGTTATAGTTGTTTGTATCAATCTAATCCAAATTAATCCCAAATCTAAAGGGAATACAAACTTTATGAAGGAATATTTAGGTTAAGATCATGTGGAGGTTGTATCTAAACCTAAAGTTTTAACTAAAAACTGAAATACTACTTACAAAGTAGTCTTTCGACCGATTACTCGGAGCACCAAATTAAGAGCGAACTTTGATGGCTAAAAATGCTAAATCGCAGCAAGCTCAAGTGTAGCAAGTATAGAAATTGAACTGAGAAGAAGTGCATTTGTATTGAAGAAGATAATTTTGTGTATATTTCTTTAAGTTAATTTTCAGAGCTTTCGAGATTACTTCATGTCTCTGAATATTGCTTAAAATTTCTACATGCCTACAGACAAAGGAAGAAACTAAAAAAAAAAACAATTTTTATTTATTCGCTTCTGAATTGATCGCTTAACATGAAGTTAAACGCAAAAATATATAACAGTATGTAAGACACACGTTGGATGGACAAAATAAATAGGAAAGGAAAATTCCCATTTTTTTTACCAACATATTGTATCTTTACTTTAAAATATGTTGCTACCATTCTCGGAAGTAAGAGTTACAGACACTTGCCTTTTGTCGAGTCTGGGAAAAACCGACATTACCAGCTAACTCAATATTCGACGTCGCATTAAAACCCAGTGGAAATTTTTGTAAATTTTATCTATATTAAAGTCTGGCTACACTGTTTTTTGTAAATACATCTGAAGAAATAACATGTGACATTTCGAACTAGTGAAGAATATTGTTAGACTTTTTGTAAACGAAGGAGTTATTAGAAGACGAAATGAGCAAGCTGTGCCTGATAGTAAACCGACTGCCCATAACACATAGTAACCAGTGGCGGTACTACCATACAAGCCCATAAGCCCGGCTTGCCCTACTAAGGAGTGAAATTTATAAATCTTAATTAGCACGTATTTCCCGCTCAATTTCACTGCTTAGCGGACTCGACAAAACTGTCCTACTAATTCTTGCCTTCATCTGTTTACGCATTTGTCTAAGTTTTTGTTTTCCAGATTGGAAAAACTTGAAAAAGAAGCCATTGCATTCTAAAAGATACACAAGTTAAAAAATAATAATAAATAACAAAAACCGACTTCAGATCTTCGAATTTGTGGTAAATCGAAATGTGCGGTAAGAAATTAATTGAATCTTACTTGGGGAGGACATTCAAACATTATAATTTTTTATAAAGGAACGACTGGTTGAGTTTTCATTGGCCCTTCTTAACAGAACTGCATTCCAAGCCGGAATAGTTTCCTTACGGACATACAACACTGACTGCCTCATAAAATGTATAAATAATGATTCAAAAGTGCAAATAACTTGGTAGCGCAAAATGGTGTAGCGATCTCGATGGAACGATGTTTGTGCTTTCAGCTCCAGCTTTCTCAGGATCTTTGCAAAAGTTTCCTCATAACTATAGCTTTAATACATAAGGACACTTATAGAATAACATACTTTCAAGACTAACAATGTAATTGTGTAGTATTTGCCAGGGAAATTTTGCATGAAGTCTCTAACTATATAATGTTCTGCTTTAGTACAAATTTACCAAAAAGAATTGAGTAAAAACCTTTAATAGTGAATAGAATTGAAAAGTCATTTTAAATAAATATTTAATCTAAGATCTCTTTACTTAGTTTGATCTTTGGGATCTTAATCAAATAAACAAATAAGTACTTATTGATTTATGACATTGAGATTCGAACTTTCGATATCAATGTATTGTGTCTCATTACAACGGAAGTTCTTTTACAAGATTATGAGGCAAATAAATTTATCTGATGGTGAATGATGATCCCTGATCATTGAAATGAAATACACCACGGGATCGTCTTGTGTTTCATGGCTCGTTAGAAATACACAACGGTTTATCTCTAACAAAATTAAATCATGATCCAGGCCGTTAGCTCTTTCTGCATAGATCGGACCAAAATACGTGTCATTCAATTCTGTCGTGGATTGGTAGACGGGAATTAAAAATTGAATTAAACGGAAAAAAACACCCGTAATAGTAAATTAGTATTTGTAGAAAAACAAGTTTTGAAATTACGATAGTCCGGGATTATCATAGACATCCAACATGGACTATGTGTGACTATGGATAGAAAAGTACACACATAAAATGTTTGAAACCTCCTCTCTCTCAGAAATATATATGCACATATATTTTTGACTGGCCCGTTGGTGTAGTGGTTAGTGCTCCTGACTGCAAAACCAAAGGTCGTGGGTTCGATTCCCACCCAGGACAAAATATTTATGCGATGAGCATAGGTAATTGTTCTGTTTCTGGGTGTTAATTATCTATATAAGTATATATTTAAAAAAATATATATATATAAGTATGTATATTGGTTGTCTGACCACCATAGTACAGGCTCTGCCTAGTTTGGGGACAGATGGCAACGTGTGAGATGTCCCATGATATTTATTTATTTATTTATTTATACAACTTTATTAGAAATATACTACATATAAGTAAATAACCCACACGTACGCACATATTCCTTCCAGTAAAGTAATGTTTACTTTACTTTACTTTTATTTAGTAGCGGAAACTGAAACAATTATCAATAAATAAATTATGTTGGTGGAATACGAAGAAACTTATTTCAAATCTCTTAGATGTAATCGTTAACTATTGTTAGTGAATTGCCGTAACATACCAGTCCATACACACCTTTATAAAGGCAATGTGCACTGACGCGATGGAAGGCTCGCTAACAAAGGGGAGCACGTGGCTTCCGTTCAACGTCTCAATTACCCCTCCTACTTGTTGAATGACTCGCACTTAGACGCTAGATTGCATTAAACACATAGTGGCGACACAATAAAGCAAATGTATCGGATATACATTAATGTATCAGTACGCACACTCGAGACTGTCGATCAATAAAGTAGGGGTAGTCACGGGGAAGGGAGAGGGGGGGGGCGGTAAATGCGTTCAATTTCAACAATTGCTTACCATATCGCCGCCATCTACAGGCTTCAAGCTGCAAGCGCATCTGCTCAGACAGCGCAGCACACCGCAGCGTTCGGACTGCGGAGAATCGACGCAGAAAATAGCGAAAAATCGACCACGACTAGAGCGAGGCACGTCATGGTATCGCGAACGGACCGACCGAAATGGCCACCGAAGCCGCCAGTCGGGAGAGGCTAAACAAATCCACGTCCCCCCCGCACCCCCGGCCGATTCCCATCCAGGACTTGCGTACATCTAGCGCGAGTATTGATTCGATCCCGAAGCCTAGCCTGGGTCTGGCGTTGGAACGAACCTTCTAGAAGTTTCTCGAACGTTTCGTTTGCGACGAATAATTTGCTATCAGATTGGGCTGTTCATTTAATTATTTTCATCTACCGTTCCGTTCTCGTTGTGTTCTAGTAGTATTTATGTGTGGTACGCAACTATGTTTGTGTGTTTGTATGTATGGAAAAAAGGGTAATAAATGTGTGGTGATAATACTGAGTTAAATCGTTGTCTACTTACATTAATTTACATATATAGTAATTTGGTTAACTGTGCGACGCCTGACACTACATTGAGTTAAAAAAAATACCAACAACCGTCGTCCATATTGAAAAAGTAAGAAAGTTATACAATAAGGAAAAAAAGTTTTCATACCTTTTAATAACTCCGAAGACTATTTGTTTACTGTATATACAATCATTTTACCATATTCGGCTCTATAAAGCTTCATCGGATCGCCGAATTCGTGGAAATGCTAGTTTCCACAAATTGGATTAGGATTGGCAAAAGAAACTATTTTTGTCGCTAATTACATGCGATGGACATGGAAGGACTCTCACTCACTTGTGCCTCAAGGTAGAACATATTGAAGTAACCCTAGTCTTCTTTATTATCATTATTATGAAAAGCTTAATGATCAATACTTACTACCCGAATTATTTTTTCAATCCTTTATTTTTATTCAAAATCCCCTTTTGTGGGGCACGGCCTCAATTAATTCTGGCATAAGGGGCCAGTGGTCAGGGTCCGACCCTAAATAAAATACACCATTGTCCAATATGCATTAGTTTGTATCATTCACCGTCCGATACGGGTTTTACACGTGTTCACTTTTCAATCCCTCATATACTTCTGTCTTCTCTGAAGTATTCTTAATAAGTGCAGTCGAGTGTACGTAACGCGTAAAGGGAGATTGTTTGGTTCCATTGACAAACACAATTTGGCAAATTGACTTCATATTTTTGCCGTTATTTATTTCGTCCGTTAACCGTCGGTAAGACGTTAGTGCTTGATTGATTCTGTTTATATTGTATATTGTCAAGAGAAAAAAAAGTTTTGTATGTAAAAGTGGGAGTTCTTGTAAAAATCCAGTTGAACTCTACAACTTATTCATGTGGCTGACCTTGAATTTGAAACTAAGCTAAAAGTGGTATAATATAGACTATCCATCACCTTCCTTTATTTCTTCCTTTCTACCTTTAGACGATAAACACCTTTGACCACTAAACCGTTAGAATGTCACCATCACTTTTCCATACATATAAAATGGTCGAGCTATTAGCTACAATTATCGTACTTTCGACAAAAAAGTACGGTTACTCTACAAAAAACTTAGAAGTTTTTCTTGTAAAAGCTACAAGTGAATATAATACAAAAGCCCGTTGGTGTAGTGGTCAGTGCTCCCGACTGCAAAGCTAAAGGTCGTGGGTTCGATTCCCAAGCAGGACAAAATAATTGTGCGATAAGAAGAGAAGAGGTATTAATTCTGTGTCTGGGTGTTATTTATCTATATAAGTACGTATTTTTAAATATATATGATATTACTGATTACTATTTCTTAATTGCGCTTATCATTAAGAACCCCATCGATGCTTGCCATCATATGGGATAGCAGTTAAGAATTTCTAAGGAAAATATTAGAAATTATTAAGCGGGGATGCGCGAACCTAATAAGTCCTTAGATCGGTTCATCAAAGCCCTTTAAAGCCGTAGTTATTCCCCATAGTCGTGGTAGCTCAGTGTCCGGGCGCTCGCTTTTAATTCAATATACTCGAGCAACCTGAGTTCAAATCCCGGTGCCGGC
>DWHO01004489.1:0-11032 GCA_018247575.1 Eurytides lysithous rurik
AAACCGCTCGACCGTTAGAGTTAACAAAGACGTACTTCGTCCATTACGTTGCCATGAAAGCTGAAAATTGTTGTAAACGGCAGGTTTCGCCTGGGACAAAAGAATCACTCTTACCAAAATCGGAGAGTTTAAAATTATAATAAACAAAACTACTCCCATAGTAAATTCCGTCTGTGTGAAAGTCGAAATTCGATTTTACAACCTTAGTAAAGTTGCTGTTTGACATCACTGACGGAAGGTAAATGAAATAATAATCAGCTTAAACTTTAATAATTGCAATGCCACCAACGCGGATGACAATATGGAAATGGCGGAAAATCAATATCGGACACATTCCACAGGAGCACTCGATCTCGCCATCCTCTAATCTGACTTAATCCTATGCGATAAGATAGGATTAATCCTGGATACTGTCTCACGGACAACGGACGGGATAGATTACATTTAAAGCCGTTTTCTAAGTGAATATCGTGAATGCCATAATAAAGTCAACCAGCCAGCCGTTTCAACCAATCTGGTTGCACGTATATGCACTTATATAAATTGTCCATATATTTGGGCTAATGTTAAGAAAAAGCAATTTGCGTTAGGAAAGATAATATATTTATTTATTTAAAATTTTGTACAAACACTGAGTATAAGGCGGACTTAATGTCAAAGGCGTTTTCTGTCAGTCGACCTTAAGGTGGCTTAGAGAAGGTAAGGTAAAGAATAGAATAAAAATTGAAGTACAATTCAAATTTGTGCATATATTAAAATAATTTCATTATATACCGTACATAAAAATAATTCATACACATGACAAGCTTTTTATTGGTTTCTATTATATATTAAGTTGTTATATGATATTTGTTTGATCCTGCACCTATCACAATTTTTCACCGCGTCCCGCTTGGACTGATAGAGAGTGCCAAGTGGCGTTAAGTCCGCTTACTTTACATACTATTATCTCATCGATGAATATGCAAAGGCTTTTCTTGCTAGATAGCTCTAACACCTGGCTGGGCCGAAGTCACTACGAATGAGTTAAATTATCAATAAGAGGTATAAATATTGTGTTATGATTTATAATTATTAATTAGCCATCCTCTGCTTCCAATGCAAATAACACCTTATTGCACCTTCTTTTCCTTTTTTCCCGTCACGCTGCTCTGAGCGAAGTCCGTAGGCCTCCTTCCATTAAAGTTCCGTCTATTTTAGAGTTATCTGGCATTTTTCATAGTGATGGCAAGAGACCCGATGGATTGACTTTGATTCCTTGGGAGAGGGGCAAAGCTCTTGTTTGTGACGCCACTTGCGTAGACGCATTAACAGCCTCTAATCTCAGGCACTTCGCTTAGGGCCGGGCCGGCTGAAGTAAGTGAACGGCGCAAATATGAGTCTATCAGTGTAGACTATGTATTTGTGCCTTTTGCTGTAGAGATCCTGCTCCGTGGGATTTCCGCACCTCAAAATTTCTTAAAGACCTATTTTACAAAATGATTAATGCGACCGGTGGCAAGGGGGTTGGTTCTTTTCTTTCTCAAAGGTTAAGTGAAACCATTCAAACGGGAAATGCAGCGTTCTTGTTACCATAGCGGAGAAGGTTAAATAGATTTTTCGGTTATGATTAGTGTAACGATCAGTGGCGGTACTACCATACAAGTTCAAAAACCCGACTCGCCCTACTAAGGAGTAAAATTTATAAATCTTAATTAGCACATGATTCCCGAATAATTTATTTTTAAATTTGAGCGTCGCCTAGTAGCTAGCCAGCTTTTGGGCTTGTATGGTAGTACCGGCACTGGTAACGATAATATGTATTGTTAATAATGTAATAATTATATTATTATAATTAATTATAAGCACGTTATTTTCAGTATAGGAGGAAGTTATCAAAGACGTAAATTGCACGTGAATATATGCGCTATTTTAGGCATAGGCAAAATAGGTTAAGTTGTTTATTTAATCTGTGCAGGCGCTTTGCGACCGCGACATACCGGCGTGGGTGAACCGGCTCGCTTACGTCAGTTCCTGCGTCCCGTTCCTACAGAGATGCCTTCCCAAGTAAGTCGTCAGAATCAATCGTACGTACCAATTTGTTAGCACACATACTAGTTTTCAGTGATACGTACCATGTACCAACAATACACGGTCCTTGTATGCAAAAATACCAAGATTGACCGTTGACCGACAATATAGAATAACCGACAAATTTTAGATGTATATAAAAACCTTCTAATCAGATTTCCGATGAAACTTTATTAAAGCAAGCAGTCTCGATATGAATTAAATAAATTAACCACTTGACCCGGAATGACGTGATATGCACGTCAACTTGTTGTTTGAGACAAATCTCGATGTGACGTGTTGTGCACATCGCTCTTTATAATGAGTTCATTCTATTTTCCTCAGTTCCTCTGTTGTTTAATGCATTCGAATATTGGTTGTGCATTACACATTCCTGATTGCTTCGAAATTTTTCACTCTGTGTGCAAAATTATTAATATTCTTAATAAAATAAAAATTTTAATCGATCAAAGAGTTTTACAATAATATTAATTTTATTTACATTTACATGTGTTATTTGCATTAAATGAACACTTTTTTACCTCGAAATTCATAAAAATATTTTTGCTCACTGCAAATTGCTTCAGTTGGATGCCAATTAATTGCCAGCCCAACTGGTTAAAACATTTTACATTTCATATCAGAAATGTAATATAATATCAAAGAGTAAATGTATAATTTGATATTTCTTCTGTGCGTTCGATGATTACTGATAACTGCCCTCTGTACTGTTAGTATATGAAACTGAGATAGGTTTTTTTTTTCACTGGGATGCAGTTTCCGACACAGTTTGTATATGAATGTTGGCAGTACCGTAATGGAGCACAAGGGTACTAGTATTCCGTCTTCAATACCAGTTTTCGTCCAGCGCGGTACGAGGATTTCTGAGGGGCCGTCTGATATCCCCGCCCGACACTAGCGCCACTCGACGCACGCCAATATTACCGTTGCCACAATTAACATTTAATAAACACGAACTTTTATTTCCGTGTCAAAAAGAGTATGCATGTTAAAATGAATGATTTGGATTATGTCAATATTCTGTGTGTCATTAACGTTATGTCGGTAGTAGAGCCACGCAGCTGTTCCCGTTAATGAATGGGCCGACTTGAATCGGGTAAGTACCACGACCTCACAGAAAATCGACGTAAAGTGGAAGTGTTTTTGCTTTCATGTTTCGTCCGGTGAGTAAGGTAGCCGGTGGCCCACTCCCTCCTCTCCCCTTCCTCCCTCTCTCACTATCTTCAACTCATCCCCCTTCTGTTCCCTTTCTCCTCCATCCTCCTTCTCACTTCTCCTCCCTCCCTCTTTCACTCCCCGCTTAAATGCTGACAACGGTGGTGGTCACTTACTATCAGATGATCCGCTTGCTCGTTTGTCAGCCTAACCCATAAAAAAAAATTAAAAGCGTTAAGATGATTAATAATGATATATGCGGGAAGAAACTTTTGCATGCGACTCTGACAACCGCCGAGTTTCGCCCGCGGTATCCCTTACTCTTTTTTTAGTATCTTGATGGCTCTGGATTCCTGTTTTTATGCCTAATAGGCCAAAAAATAAATTGGAATTATTCTGCGAGTATCTAAAACTTAAAATACTTATAATAAAAAATGTGAGCCTCCATAGACACAACATCGTCACTGATCCTCGTCCATGCTAATATTTGAAAGTGTTTAAATTTAAAATATCAAAGGACACTTCACACACGGACGGCCCTCGGACCCCAAACTGGGCAGTGTCTGTATTATGGTAACCGGGTCACTTATTCTCTGTATATTTATACATAGTTGACACTGAACACAGAAAAAATACTTATGTTCATCGCGCAAAAATAAAAATTGTCCTCGGTTGTAATCGAATCCACGACCTTCGAGATTCACGGGGCAACTGACTGTTCATTTACACAATTTATTTTTGGAGCAATATTAAATACATCAATATGTGAAGGACAATGTGCCATACGAGGTGTGTTTTTCATGTGCATTTGAAAGTCGTAAAAAATCGGCCTCGGCTACTTGTCGACGCCATCTAGCGGTGGCTTGGAGTATTCGTCACTGCGAGGTCGGTTGAATATCCCCACCTCTGCGTTTGATGTCACTCCGGTCGTGTCGGATATCCATCGGACCACGAGGGTTAAGTTAGTATCAAATGCAGCAGCTCTCGCTGTTACATAAGCCGTCTCAAATAATTACCACAACCTCATAGAAAATCGGAGTGTAGTGAAAGTGTTTTACTTCCGCATTTCATCCGGTGAGTGAGGTGGCCGGTGGCCCTCTCTTTCTCATTTCCCTCCCTACCTTGGCCTTTGAACCCTCCCCGCCGCTCTCTCCTCCTTCCTCCCTCGCCTCCGTGAAAAAAAAACTATTTTGGTCGACTTCGGCCATTAATAAAAAAGAAAAAACTAAACTATATCGATGTATTTCGCATCACGCAGGGAATGGTTGACCCCAGCTGCCCTACAACATTCGCTGGCTGCTCATTCGCGGTCTTCCTCGCCGAACACGCCTCAATAGCACCGTAAGTGTATTTATTTATCAACTGCCTCCGTAGACTAGTGGTATAGGCGCACGCTTTATATCAGCGGTCGTGGGTTCGAATCCCGCGGTGGGCAATGAATTTGTGTTGTTGTTTCTTAATTGGGTTAGTGCATTACGGACTGATCATCAAATAGTTTGAAAGTTTATAATCAATGCGCCGGACGGGCATCTTCGTCATCGTGTTCTTATTTCAAATTTTAATCATCTCTTCGCGTTTAAAGCCAAAGTGAGACAAAAAAATGTAAACAATTGAAATTAGAACGTAAAGGAATTGGCACCAATAAATTGGATTCTGTTTGAATTTTTCACAAAATAATTAATTCACAAAAATTTGATTTTTACCAACCGTTTGTCTGCTGATTGATATTTTATTGAAAGTTTAAAAAAAACAGAAACATCTATTTGGAAATTGAAAATATAGAAATAGCTATTTTGAGTCGTTCCCCGCTAAGGGTTTTATCTGTGACAGGTTGTTTTTTCTTCTAACACTTTCTTTTTTTTTCAGAGCTGACCCGTTTCGGGAGCCACCTCGTGCCGTGTTGTGCGTAGCGTTAAATAGACTTAGTTGACAATTGTTTTGGCGCATTGTCGAATGTTACTACTAGGTTGTAAATTTTGCCGCCTCTTTGGTAATGACAATGAGAACAAAATGGCCGTCGCGCTGATTGTAACGTCGATAAAAACTCGAAATAACGTTGTCAGAGGCTTTATCGATATATATTGCTATGTTCGAGAAAGCAAATTATTTTAATGGTCGTTCATTTGAAGCGATAAAGAATCTTCATATTGATAAGTTAATTGAAATTCTTTACATGTATTAATAGAAGAATATATTTTTGGTACGGTACATTTAGCAATCATAATGGAAAATATTTCATGTGCCAATTCTTTTCTCATTAGCAAAGAGGTAATTTATTATGTAATTGATCTATTTATAAGTCTTTGATCGAAATACAATTGTTGAAGATTGTTAATAAAGAGTCTACCTGCAATCGAGTGCCTTGGAGTGAAAGGGACGCAACTAGTTACTAATATGTGTGTCCTTTTCCTCTGCAAAACATGGCCGCTACCGTTGTACACGCTTGGTAGTTTCACTTTGTCTTATTTTATTTTTATTTTTTGTCTGTGTTAATTTACTATTATATTGAACGAGTGTTGCATTTTCTATAGCAATGTTTTGTCAAAAATTGTTATAATAAAAGGAGAATCAGTCTTGAAAATCTCAGTAAGGTAATAATTTAGTTTTGTGTTGTGTTTTAAATGTTGATGAAATTTGAACATTCTACGCTGTCAATTGAAAAACAACGAATGTAGGCTACGTGTGGTTTGACAATTGCGTATAAAAATAAATCCCACCGTTTGTACCAAAACGAAGAAATGAAATTGAGGCGGCAATGTTGAAAAGGGCCTTACAAGAAACAGATATCGAAAGGAATATAATAAATTATAACCTATTTCCTATTTCCATAACCTCCTTGCTCTCGTTTAGTGAAATCGCAGAGAGAATATAAAAGCTCTTTTTAGGACTACATTAAAATATTAAGGATGGTCTACACCTTTCGATCCCAATTGAGGGGCTGCCGAATTTATTATTGGTTTATACAAAGTCATATGAACATGATAAAGCTAACGATATAATGAGATCTTAAATCGAAAGTTATGGATGACTGAAAATTTTCGTCCGTTTTTTAAAGTCACATATAACTTAAAAGAGTGGCTAGTGAAAACTTTTTTTCCATATTTAAAAATCTCCACTCACTCTAATATGTAAGAATGAGACTAGTATAAAATTGATCTTTTTTTTGGAAAAATTTGCAAAACTATTAAGATAATTTACTGCCAGACAATATTTGCGGTGGGTACAACGGACACTTGATGATTTTTTATTAAACAAATTTAAATTGACTAGTTTTGTTATTGCCAGTACCGAAAACAACTAAGTTTAGTTAGTCCAAATTTAGTAAAGTAGATTGGAAAAAGAAGTTTTTTTTGCCACTGTCACTTATATAAACGAGGTTGAAGGTGCGTACAGTTTAATATTTGTAAAATTTTATGTGGTTATATACTAATTTTTATTAACCTATACTGCAATTTTATTGTTTTTTTTTCTCCGTTCGTTTGCTTTTCGCTTTAATTACTTTTTATTATATTTATTGTGGCAAAAACAATTGTACACTGATAATTACAGTGTAAATTACACAAAATTAAAGTTTTTCACGAGAAACAGTAATTTACACGAGTAAATTACTGTTAACAATGGTTTAAATTAAGAAAATTAAGAGTTAAGTATTTCAATTGCCGATATTTTATATTCAGGTTGTGACAGTGAAGATATAACAATTTATTAATGTGACATTGTACAATGTGAGTTTTTCGTCGAATTTTTCTTGAAATCATTTTAAAAACAATATAATATGACAAATTATATATTAACACAGTAATTTAGCTCTATATAATTAAATATTATTATAAAAACGATTTTGATAAATGGTAAAGGTTGGTAAGGTGTAGATCATTCTCAGTTGAGCACTCCTGCATTTTAAAATTATGATATAATTATACGTAGTTTGAGTCATCCGTCCGAAAGTGAACTTTTATTACATTTGTAGGTCGAATGGTATTCGCGCATAATTTGCGGAATTAAAAAAAAAACTTTTTGTTTTGTTTTTTTCGTTGACCCATTATTTGAGTTTGACAAAGATTTCCCTTCTTTTTTGCTTTTCAACTTATTTCTTTTTCTTTTAAAATATTCTGCTGTGAACTTTCTCATTTTTTTTTAACAGTAAATATTTAATTTCATTTCACTAACTTAGTAAAACGCATTCCTGTATTTTAGATAATTGCGATGTTACGATGTGCCATGGCAGAGTAGCGTTTAAAATTTAATATTTTGTGTATATTGTTCTCTACATTTGTAAGGAGTTAATGATGATGAAATTGATTTAAGAGAATTTTTTTGTGAGTTAACACAAATACACGCAAATTTTTGTCGACCCCAGCTACTTTATCTTATAGAGGAATTGTATCAATATATAAAAAATAAAATTCAATCCGATGTGAGTGTAATGACATCCCCCTTTGTTTAAGATTAATAGTAAATTTTTCATAATGGTCGTTGCAATTGTATTCAATGTATTACGTTAATATAATTAAAGCAATGTATGAAATGATATGATAGTTTTTGTAACTCTAAATAATTTACTTTAATTTTCCCACATTAAAATAATTCATAGATTAAAATTATTTTTGCCATAAAGGACTTTTGAAAATTTCTCGAATCTCTGGTTAAACGTTATTTACCCTGCTTTAATTTTCCTCCCGCGTTTGGGTCTTTGTAAAATATACTTTATTAAATTTAAGTGTTTGAAAATGGAATATATTATGTAGGATTAGAATTAACATATTAAAAAAATATTAGAGGTTAGTCTCGGGATTATATAGTGTTAGGAAATTTCGATATATTTATTTGATAATGCGCCAACAGATGTTACACGGACGTTTTTCAAATGAGAACGGATGGTTTGAATTAATTTTTTCTCGTTATTACGTATTCAAGTTATCTCATTATTTACGTTAATATTTTTCTGAATTGTTCTGTATTTGTCACTTTATATTTTTGTACAATGGCAATGATAAGGTTTAAAGCGGTTAGCGGCAAACTACAAAATGTATAAAATATAAATATTTTAATCATGTAACATTAATTAAAGTGTTAAGAAAACCCTAACATCTCCTTGAAAAACGTCGATCCGACTTATTATATAGTAATTTTATAATATCTGGTAGTCTATTTATTGGCGATCAGAAGAAATAATGCAAACAGTATAGTGTGATAATCAGGTCTTCTTTCGAGAGCTGAAATCGATTGCAGTTGTTGACGAACTCCTCATAATATTTTTTTACTTGGTACTGATATTTTTATTAGTGAGCAGTTTTTATTAGTATAGCGCAACCTTTTTATTAGTATAAGTACTAATAAAAAGGTGAGATTACAAGATTTATTTCGCTTATTTTCTCTCTCTTCCATCCGATGGTAACCGACACGCATGGCTAACACAGGACAGTACCTTCAATGTCTTTTAGCTTGTACAGAACTGTTTTTCGACAGAATAATACACAGCTCATGTATTTACAAGTCGACAACGGAATGCCTTACTTGCATACTATTCTTGTTTTGTCATTGTTTCTTCCGCGACAATAAAACGAAATTAGCAATCGAATGTTACTCATTCAATACAAGTTCATATTTTGTAATTACTTTTGAGTAGTAGCGGACATGTTTGGTGACATTTAGCCAATTATTTTATTCTATTTGCATATTATTTTTTCACTTATGTATACAATAAGTAAGTTGCGTAGACAGGATAAAGCCACTTATTATAATATTAGATTTTTTATGATGAACATGAAATAGCTTTTTATACACCCTTTTTTCTAGCTCATATAGATTGCTCTTGATTGTATATACTCCCTTGTTAGGATTAATTAGCGGTCGCACATTTAGCCCGTAAATGGAAACAAATGAGGTTCATTATCAAAAAAAAAATACTTTCGATTCAACTACTCGTTTGGATTTTGAGTTGTATAATTCTTTTGCACTTTTTTTACTTTTTGATGTATTCAATTGAACGTATAATCTACCTAACTGAAAAAAAACACAAACCCGCCAGATTATAAATTAAAAATAATCTGGTTTTATGTTGCTGGAAAGTAAGAAAACTAACTTCTTATGTTATTTTATTTCATAAAAGGTAAAATCATGCTAAAGATCGATAATTCATAAGTGTACGTGCTTGTCTATTTTCAAATCCACGTGGAGTAGAAAGTCTACTATAGAAAAAAACCAACATTTGTTTTAGTGGAAGGATAACAAAACGCCAATACCTAACTGTGATGAATAGCAGAGTTGCCATGATAAGCATATATCCAAATTAAATATTTTAGCCGAGTATATTGATAGAAATACGTGACAATCAAATGACGCTATTTAAATCGCTTCTTTCAAAAGAAATATAATACACAAGGAAGCGTATACACTTTCGAGTTTCCGAAAGGACAACATAATTTACATAATTCTATCTTGTTTATATTATTTTAAATGACAGGTAAATTATATTGAAGGAGTATACACTTCATGACATAATTTCTATTTTTACATCCCTATTTTTATTTTTTGGGGTTCAAAATTATTTTTGAATCCTAGTATGGGGTACGGATTAATCATAGTTATAATTTTTTTTTAATGAATAACATTTTACTATTTCATTTACTTAGACCATTTGTGTATTCGAGCTTACACTATTTTAATAACCCAATTTATATTAGTAATTGGATACTTTAGTTCTAATAGTCACAAAAATCATTTTCTTTGTTTTTAGAAATGATCTTTTAAAGTGCACAAAAAATATTTAAACACGATAAATAAATTTGGAAAAAAAAAGGCTATAATTTATTGAGCACGTGACGTTATTAAATATAACTTACAATTACAATTTTCAGTATTAAATATCGTTTTGAATTTTAGAACGAATGCAGCCAATTGTGTTTAACTTTTTATTATGTGATTAATAGCTACTTAACCCATTTTATGTTAAAGGTATAAGCGGTGTGAGCTCGAGTTTTAATTCCATTCTGCATGTTTTAGAACGCAATGGTTAATATCTATTTTGTTTCAATTATGTAGAATATGTAGGTGACAAATTCACTATATAATTACGAAGTAGTAGTGGTAAATACTTATATTGATCATTGTATTCGGTGAGTTGAATCTAATAGTGACCATGAAAAGGATTTGTTCTTTATATATCAATGTATGTTTTTTATGTGTAAAGAAAGTATATATTAGCAAAAAAAAATTGGGGCAAATAAAAAATGTGTAAGTTTTGAAAAATTTTGTTTTATTTAATCTGTTGTCATTTAAAAGCGTTTTTGAACCGACTTCAAAAAGGAGAAGGTTCTCAATTCGACTGTTTTTTTTATGTATGTAACTTTTGCTGGGTGTACCGATTTTGATGATTCTTATATTTGAAAGCTGCTGCTGAGCGTGTGGTCCCATGTAAATTTTAGCGATATTTGACGAGTGGTTTTTGAGTTCGGGAGAACTCAAAAACCTTAATATCGACAAAAATACTCATAATAAGGGATAATTATGAGTATTTTTGTTGTAAACGGTTTGTTATCGATGTTGTAAGGCTTCCTCGGAAATTTCATTCTGTCTGCACTTTGTACTGAGAACTTGTGCTTAAAACTAAGTAGGATTTATATGAAGTCGGTCAGATCAATTTAATTCTTCAAATTAGCATTTAAACTGTTAATAACATATTGATTAATTAATTGGTGGGTTAGGTTAAGTTAGAAAGGTCGTGGGTTGAATCCCGCGGAGGGCAATGACTTTGTGTTGTTGTTTCTTAGTTGGATTAGGGCATTACGGGCTCCCCTCCGACGGG
>DWHO01004490.1:0-11030 GCA_018247575.1 Eurytides lysithous rurik
GAGTAATTGATTGATTTATATTGACTGTTATGAAAGAATTAGGTGTGGGTGAATTTTCAGGGTGATTAAAATTTAACGCTTACGTACGTTTTTATCTTCTCAGAAAGTTTGATGTTTATTTAGAAATTTAATTATGGGTTTCTCTTACCACCCTCACTCGCTTTTTCAGCGAAATAAACTTCATTTCTTTTTTTTTTATATATACAACTTTGCCCCGTTTGAGTTTGGAAACCTAAAAGCCATTTTTTTTTATTAAGAAAAGCGTATTAGGAGTTTGATTCCATATGGATTTAGTAATCTTATTAAAATTATGAAACCTGAAGGATGAAACTCATCTTACAACAGCATAAAGCGTATAAAGTCGATGTTACAAGTTCGGTGTAAGATATTTATTAACCAACTAAAAAAAGAGGTGACTGTCAATTCGTCCGTTGTTCGTTTTAGGCCATATCTCCAATTGTCAACCGATTTAACGATTATTCTAATTGGAATGAATTTTTTTTAATTTCAATAGAAAATATGTGATGATATAAGTTTACTTGGCGTCTGTTTTATTATATATTTAAAAAGAAACACTTCTGAAGGGTCGACATTTTGGTCTTTTTGACATTTTCGTGTGTCAACGAAAAATTATTATTATTTTGAATCGGTGGTAAGTCGACTTTTGCATTGATTCTTGTTTTCATACGTTGAAACTTTATTGTCGCGCTTCGTTCAGAGAATCGAATCGATTTTTTTTTATGCCAACCTCAATAATCGATACTTTTATAGTCGAACCCTGTAGGCACCTAGCCGTATTTGTATAACTCAATAGTGATAGCTAAACATGTAATCACTTAACGATTGTTATGTTTATTATTTCATATGAGAAATATATGCAGCTGTTTTATATTGAAAGTTGTTTTATTTTACCCGTAATATAGTTAACGAAATCCCTGACACTTTTCTATTAGGGGATAATAATAAATTATAGCGAAGAGCCGAGTTATAAACAAGAAGTACTTACTCTAAGACCCTTTTGCAGAGTCCGAGGAAGAGCTAATACTTGTAATCCGACCTCGTCAAAGAGGTCGTTCCATGGTGGTTCTCACAGTCGCATAGACTGAAAGCATTAATGTGGCACATTAACCAAAACAATACCATGTACTAGAAATAATTTTTGTCAATGTCATGTCAATTGTCAAACTGATTCATTTCAGGTCCTCCTGGTGCTGGTAAGTTTGGATACCGAAGTTTACTTTTTTGCGACAATATCCGCCTCGGCTTTATAGCTGACGTCTCGCCTTAAGTCGAAAGCAATAGCATTTCCAGACTAAATGTAAAACTATTTCACTGCAAACCCATTAACATTCAAAACTTACAAGTTATTATAAATTGTTTGTTTCTTTCTATAAGTCACGGGTCGGCAAACTTTTCTCGTGCAAGTGCCGCAAGTGTTATGAGAATGTTGGCGCGGGCCACATTTCGTCTAATTAACACAATTTTTTTTTTAAATAAAACTAATTTTTATATTTTTAACCACATTTATCGTTACTCGGTAATATCGGTAATAGATAATGTAGCACTGTGGTTACGGGATCTGTTTTATATTACCACCTCGTCTCGACACTACATAAAAAGATGCAGGTGAATGGGCAACGTATTTACTCTAAGCACAGCGTCAGATAGTATTTCGGACCGCACATGTTCACACGGAATAGACTCTACAATGTGCACGTCAGGCAGATGATATGTTTACTTCTTTTTTCTATTTAAAAAAAAAAGGCTGCCCCTATTGTAAGATAGAAATATCTTGTGCTATAAGGGAGTTTTACGTACATAAATTTTACACTAACAAAGGCTCAGATCCGAAACAAATATTTGTAGTTCGTACAAATATTTGCCCCCGGTGGTAATCGAACCTGCGACGTCGAAGCCAATAGCTAGGATTTGTGCCAAACGGTCATCAAATCATATATATCTGTGATTATTGATAGATTTATTAATGCTGCAAGCAAGGAAGGCGAGATAAGTTTACGGTGGTAGAGCCACGCAACTGCCCCCACTGCTGAATGAGCCGGCTTGAACCGGATAAGTACCACGACCTCACGGAGAATCGGCGTAAAGTGGAAGTGTTTTTGCTTGCGCGTTTCGTTCGGTGAATGAGATGGCCTGTGGCCTATCCCCTTCCCCCCCTATCAATCCCCTCCGTCCCTTACGCTCCCTCCCTTTCACTCCTCCTCCTCTCTTTCAAAAAAGGCTGGCAACGCATTTGCTCGTTCCGTAATGCTGCAAATGTCCATGGGCGGCGGTGATCACTTGCCATCAGGTGAGCCGCTTGCTCGTTTGTCAGCTTGATACATTAAAAAAAAGTATAAGAGCCATGGTAACGCAGTGTCCAACTCTCGTACCGACACCATGAATTGTAATTGTCAACTTTAAGTGCTGATTTACCACGTGCTCGGTGATGGAAGACATCGTGAGGAAACTAGCATGTTTAAAAAACAATAAAAAAATGGCTCTTAAATACCTAAGTGAAATTGGCAGTGGGGCCGCGTGTCGATCTGTGCCCTCTGTATAGAGGAGGCATGTGCCCAGCTGTGGGTCTTATATAGGATGTTACTTTTATGGACAACGCAATGAGCTAAAAAGTACAAGTCACGCAAATAGTGCCAGCGCAGTGTTTCCTCGCGATGTTTTCTTTCACCATTGAGCACGTAAATCAGCACTTGACAACAAAATGGTGCTTTCACCGGAATTGGAATTTTGAACGGATTTGTTACTCGAGTACATTGAATTAAAACAAGAGAAATAAACTGATGGCTGAGTTATAGTAAATTGAACAGTCTACTTTATTGCAATTTTAAGATACAACTCACATTGTTTTTTATTAATAAACAAATCGATACACCTTTATAAGGTTAAAAATTGAGTCAAGAAACAACACTAGTTTTCCTGTGGCCCATCCCCTCCTTTCCCTTATTCCTTCTCTCACTCTTGTTCCCGCTCCTCCTCCTCCCTTTCCCCTTCGATCATCCTCCCTCCCTCTCTAAAATTTACCCCCTTAAAACTGGCAACGCATTTGCAAGTTCAGTAATGCTGCAAATGTCCATGGGCGGCGGTAATCCCTTACCATCAGGTGAACCGCTTGCTCGTTTGTTAGCCTACTACATAGATAAAAAAAACTTAGCTGTTCTCATCAATTTATACTATAAGTATTGTTGTAGTTTTTAAAATATATAAATGTATATTAATTCTATACGTTCCCAAAAATTGTCAACATTACTTTACTAATTTTTATTTATTTATGTAACGTTTGTCGGTATAGGATACATTTAGCTACCAAGCGGATAAAAATAAGAAATAACATGGTAAATGTTCCAACAGTTAAAGTCGTCAACAGTAAACACATCTTCATCATCGTCATCATATCATGAAACAAAGTTTTTCGTATACAATGTTACTAGTTCCGTATCAAACAAAAATAAATAGTGGTTAGCTTATTCAAAGTATTTATAATAATTTAGTTTAAATACAATTGAAAAAAAAATAGTTACAAACTCTTAAATGTAATAAAGGTGTTTTAATGTAATTTTAACATACTTTAAGTCTAACAAATCCACGAAGACTTCGTAAATATTTTCATTAGCAAAGGTTTAATTTTCAGTTTTAAAGTTATATTACTTCAATAATATTCCTCTCATAAAAGAAAAAATATCTAAAAAACATTTGAACAGCGTAGATTATCAATGCCCGTTTAATTCGTGAAATCATTTACAACAGACACTCCGATAAAAAATAAGCAAACAGGAAAATGGTGTACAGTAAAATAACACAGCTATTTCTATTCCATCCAAGGACCTATATGTTCTTTAGCCACATTACTTCTCTCCAAACTATACATTGAAAACTTCTTTAAACTGAAAATTTTACAATATAACCCCGCATCAAATCCATAATAACCATGGAACCGTTGCTATTTTGCTGAACTACCTAAGGGTTGTTTAGGGGGTTCGGTTAGCTTTCCATAAAAACGAAAAAATATGAGCGTTCCTGTTCTCGTTTCCGCCGGTTTTCTGTAAGGATGTGATACTCACCCAAAGGAACTATTTAATAAGCAGTACATGGAATAATTTATATACCGCGATAAATGAGTGTTCATAAAGATACTGATATTTTAACACATTCACTGCTGACGTCAAAAAATCGTTCAATACAGCGATGCGACTTTCTGCACGTTTAGTACTATTTTTTTTGACAAGACACATATAAGTGTTGCCCGCACGGGCGATCCGACAGGAAAACACATCGGTGTGTTTACCGCACTGCGAGACGCAATTTATTTCGAACACACGCTCGCGCGGTTTGGATTTTTTTCATACAACGGTTGTGTGTTCAGCAGTGAATGTGTTAAAAGAGCAACTGTTGAGTTTCTCGCCGGCTCTTCTCAACAGAACTGCATTCCGAGCTGGTAGTAGCTTTCTTATGTAGAAAATTTAAAAATGACGATTCATTCGTGAAGACCTATTTGAATCAATCATAATATATGTAATATTATGATTTGATTTGATATTTATTAAAGAATGGGATACCCGAGCTAATTTAATTGGAATCGTAAATGTCCGTTACGATAATGTTAAATTACTCTGCGCTTCTATTTTCATTCACTATCTAATAACTTACTTCTCTGAAAGCAGTAATGGTTATGTTTTCCACAATATGGAAGTTTAATCACATGCCACACCCGATCATGTTAATGATGTTTGTAGAGACATTACAGAACCCTCTATGGACGAGTTCGATGTAATGATAGTAAACATCAAAGCATTATCTTAATGAATTGGAAAGAAACTTGTTGTAGTCATCAAACGATGTTCATTCAGAATCATTTTCAATTAAGCTGTTTAAAAAAAAATATGGTAATAGAAACAGAACCACAACCTTATAAAGGTATTGATTAAGGCAAAATTCATGGCTACCACTTAACTTACTTATTGTTCCAAAGTAGACTAATATATTTTTAAAAATTTTCATTAAAATTAATTTAATCAATATAAATAATATTGATTAAATTAATTTAATCAATATAAATAATATTGATTAAATTAATTTTAATGAAAAGTCAGTAGATGGATACCGAATCGGTGGAGATTTCTGAAATCATAGATCGTGGGGAAAGAATAAGTTTACGAACTTAAACTTGTAATAAGGCCTTACACAAAGAATAAAATTCATAAGGTCTGAGAATATTTAATATATTATACGATAGTTGTAGACTTATCGAAGCAAATTATTTGACGGTTGAAGAGTACGAGTCGAAACCAAAATACACGAAGTGCCAGGACTCTTCGTGGAGACCGACTGATGTAATTTTTTTTATGGATTAGGCTAACAAACGAGCAAGCGGTCACTTGATGGTGAGTGATCACCGCCGCCCATAGATAGTTGCAGCATTACAGAACTAGAAAATGCGTTGGCAGCCTTTAATGTAGGAAATTTGGGAAGGAAAAGAAAGGAAAGGGAAGGAAGAGATAGGAAAAGAAGGGAGAGCATAGAAAAGGAAGGAGGAGAGAGAGCAGTGGGCCACCGGCCTCCTCTTACTTACTGGACGAAACGCGAAAGCACAAACACTTCCACTTTATGCCGATTTTCTGTGAGGTCGTGGAACCTATCAGGTTCAAGCCAGCCCATTCGGCAGCGGGAGCAGCTGCATGGCTCTACCACCGTAAAAATACTCTCCGCCGTGTTATATCATACCAAATAGTACGATGTATAGATAACAGAGAATTTTCACTCATTCTACTGTTGTAAGCATTACTATTCTGAGATTTAACGATTGCAGTCTCCAGTGAAATTATTCAATATTATACCGTCTCATATTTCTGGACAAAGCGCTGAATCAAGCAGTTGTAAATACTAAACAGTAATACCGTGTGGCGATATGAACAAGCGTGTAATTTACCATTAGGTGCACAAACTTATGTTCCTAGAAGAAAACAATAATTACTACAGTTTATATAGTAAAAATCTTTTACAATTTTATCTAACTCTTAAAATGTGTATGAATACTCATATTTTATTAACTCCGCAAACAAAAACTTCACACAATGTGTTTTCTTCTTCATTCATGCGTCAAAAGTTATGTGAAAGTCATCAAAATAAATTTGGCCTACAAAAAACGCTCAACACGTTTAATAGTCGATTTAATGTCGGGGTCATAAAATTAACTATGTAATACTTCCCGCTCAGGCCGCACCCTTGCTGTATTTTTGTTTATTCGTTTGATCGTATATTTTTGTTAATTTGTAATTCTTGTCCGTCCCATACTACAAAACCCATTGGAATTAGTTCCGAAAAACAAAAAAAAAAACTTAACTCAGGAGCTATATTATTAATAAGCCACGAAGAAACTGCGGTCAAATACAAATGTATCACTTGCGAAGGATTTAATCTATAATATTGCTGTCGGTGACGCATTTAAGTTTAAAGTTTTTATTACTTTATTAATTTTATTTTATTTTATTGTTATTTTTGCTTATATTTTATATTTTTCTGTTCTAATTTTGTAATACAACGTGCATTTGCCCATTTAAAACGAAAAAATATATGGGGGGTGACGCTCTGATTGGCTGACGGGATCGCGTCTGATTGGTCAGCGGTATAACGCGTATTGTCTTCAAGTGAAAAAAATCTGAAATGATTACAAACTCCCAACGATTCTTACATATTTTAGATACCTTTCAAAACGATTCTTTGACTGAGTCTATAATCATCCTCACCAAAACTTATATGTACCAGATCCAAACGCGAAACCTGCGTAACGTCGTAGATGATCCTGTTGTAGAAGGGGCCATTAGTACGCAGGGCCCACCATCGAAGGGCCCTTTATGTTAACACTACACACATGTAGAAATCACATACAAGACAGTAAAGTTTGTCTTTACCTAAAAGCACGCCGAAACCACACCGCATACACTCAGTACACCCACTCCTGGGCGGTTCTCACCCCCCTAGCTAATCGGTGAATCGGTTGCAACAGTCAATTGCCGTTAAGGTCAGGGGCAACATACCCTGACGGTCCTTAACCTACAATGCCTATAGTTTTGTCACCCTGATCACCCATGAAGGCAATCCTGGTTGTAGTATCTATTCAACTCATGAAAATGTGGCATTTACGCGGTTACATATCCAGTATCCTGATGAAGCGTATCTTGTATTTATCGAGTTACGTGGATTAAAAGCACAAATAACAATAATAACTTAATTCATAAAGTGACGTGTAAACTTTCTTTTTTCAATGCACCTTAAACAATTACCGCACCTATATCTGTAGAACTACTCGGTCGGTAGTCGAGTAATGAATAAAATATACTAATATTTTAATTTGAAAGTGTGTTTATTGCTTTTCAAACTAACACGTATCACTGTTATGACTTCAAGTATGAAAATTTCAGAGGATAAAGATAAATAAAAGTTAAGCGTCTGAAAATCTAAACTGCGCTCATTCTCAGTTCTCAAACTAGTACGACGAATGACGAAACCAATAATACGAATGATGCCCAAAGAAATTTCGTGAGATATACTAGGTACATTTTGTAAGTCCGGGGATGGATACTTATAACTTTAGCGGCCTTTTACAGTACTTATTACTTGATGGAATGAATCAATACCGGATTTCTTTCTTTTCTGGATATTTTTTCCATTTCTTTTTAAATTATTCCAGTTTGGATAAAATCAATTAAAACTAATGGATTTAAATATGGTAACAAAGAATAACATATTATCATAGTATCGGAGCGGAAAAAGAAGGTAAAAGCTCCGAATTATTATCGGGTATTATTGTCGGGTTATAAATAAATAGTAAAACACTTTTCGTACTGGCCACACCTTCCACGACTTTCTTAAATCCGGTCACATAATAGATGGAAAGTGACTTTAACTAACCTAAATTCAAAGATTCTGTGGCCACATAATGGCATATATAATTCTACTGATTTGGAGACACTCAACATACCAGTTTGTGACGTAACCGTTACCGGACTTTACCGTTTGATCTGTTGACACAGGTAACCTGATCAAATGTTTTTGGAGAATGGTAAAAGGAATGATCATGAATCTAAGGATTGTGCGTGTGCTACGGATTGCGTTGATGGTTATTAATTTATAATAGATTGCTTCTTTTCCATTTCCATTTCCAGAAAAATATATTTTTCATATAAAAAAATGGAATGTCTAGAGAACATCTTAACAATCTGATAAACTGAGTAAATGATCTCAAAATAACTTAGTTTTTTTCTTTTGAAGTTTAGCGACTATATTTGTATGAACTAGTTAGTTATTTTCTTTATTTCTTTTACGATGCAATATAACCTTGTGTTGTCACCCTTTTGTATATTGGATTTTCGTTTAAGATTTATCATTGATATTCAAATTAAAGCTTTGATTGATACTAACGATCTCCTTATGGTCAAAATCGACTAAAGGATTCAAATTCATGCAAATATAAGTATAATAACCAGTCAGCTTGTAAACTGTTAATAATGAGAGCAAGAAATTACTTTCATTGTAAACAGTTTAAAAACTGGCCGTAAATAATAGATTTTTAACTCTTGTAAATTGTCATATTATAGGACACTACCATAACGACAAAATCTGAGATGTAAATTTATATTAATGTGGCGTGTTTACGTAAACATGAAATGTCATTAACAGAATTGTTTACGGATAAACGAATCTACAAACGAATGGTGTGGAAAAAAACCAATTTCCGTAAGTATACCTTCATACGTGGAAATTATGAAAGCACATGAATAATTCATTTAATGCAATATCCGTATTTCCCGCTGAATGTAACAATAATAACAACAGCTTAACGATATTGAAACCAAGTCACATTAAGTGACGTGCTTACTCGATATAACCACATGCATAAAGGGCAATATTTGTCTGTTAGTTCTGTTTAAGTTCTGAAACTATTCATTCTATGGTAATGAAAATTCAGCGAACTGCGAATATTTTTACTTCACAATATTAATGTTTCTTGTGTTCTAATTTCAATAGAGTGGTTGGGTACTACCACCTGTTTGGAATCCCATAATTAGTAAAACAAAATCCCAACAACAAGTCCCCACCTACAGCTAATGAAAAAGACTTCTATGTTTCTGTAGAATTAATGACCAATAATAACTCATCATAGAATGCGTCATACTGCGGATTGGCGGAATTCAGATATTTAATTTATTTTTATATTTTGTTAAATATGAAGGTTGCCTCACGATGTTTCTATCGCTGTTAAGTACTTGGTAAATCAAGCACTTAAAATTGGTAATTATAAATTAACAAATTCATTGGTTCATTCGCGGAAACTAGCATTTCCACGGATTCGGCGATAAAGCTTTATAGAGCCGCATAGGCTAAAAGCATCAATGTCTGCCAAGATAAGACAAACCGCGACATTATACAACTGCAATGTGTGCTATGAATTGAGTGAAAAACTATTAAAGTAGCTTTTGCAGGTATCTAAAGAAAGTTTTTTTTTTATTTCAGATGTTGAATTTTTAACCAAGAATATTTTTGAGACAACAAACATTAAAAACCACAAGACAGTTTTAAAATTTACATTTATAAGGTCTTCAGCGATAAAAGACCTTGATTTTGTTAAATCACATACATATATATTTTAAAGCCCTTTTGACTGGCCCGTTGGTCTAGTGGTTAGTGCTCATGACTGCAAAACCAAAGGTCGTGGGTTCGATTCCCACACAGGACAAAGTATTTGTGTGATGAGCATAGGTATTTGTTCTGTGTCTGGGTGTTAATTATCTATATTAGTATATTTTTTAAATATGTCTGATTGCCATAGTACAGGCTCTGCCTAGTTTGGGATCAGATGGCAATGTGTGAGATGTCCCATGATATTTTATTATTATTATTATAAATAAAGATGTCGCATAATAAAAAATATTATTTTAAATCATTCAAATGTATTTCATTAAATATCTCGAAACACGAAATATATGACTTAGAACATTTTCGTGGTTATGAGCACATACGATATTATGTTACATTGCACCTATATATCCTGAATTTAATAACAAAATTAAAAATGTTTTTGTTTAGCGGCATCATGGCTTCATTCCGTTGGTTTAGAAAGTTTTACATTAATTTTAATGAATATCCTTGCCTTTAATATTTATATTACATTGAACAATATCAAGTGTAATTTTGTTATTTCTACATATTGGTTCAAAATAAAATAGAGGTATGACTTATACTGTAGGTATTACAGCAACTTTAAACCTCTCTCCAGTAGGGTTTTATCGGATTTTCTTTACCTGATAGTTCTGTGAAGTTCCACTTTGTAACTCAGTCAAGCTAGAATAAACGAGGTAGATTATGTACTTTGTCTGTCGAGGATAATGGAAAGTTGAATAAATTTATGAATAAGCTGTGATTAGACGTTTTTTAGCCGTTTAAATGTTTCTTAGAAGGTAAGATTACTAGACGATCAAGTTGAGCGCTTTTCGGTAAGCGAGACGTCTGTCAACAACAACACACTACCTTATACAACCTTTTTAGTTTAGCGTTGCCTCATCAAAGGATTTAAGACGCTGTATCTCAACAGCATGTTGCCCTTCAAACCGGAACACAGTAGCTTAAACTTCACTGCCAAGCGGTAACTAGCAATGCAGTGATAATATCCTAGGCGTACTCTGTAAAGTCTTACCACTTATAAAACACCTGTTCAACGTGAGAAAAAATATGTTGTTTATATTAGACGCGTATTTTTCTATACTATGTTAGATTCTCAGATTCCAATTGGACATGTTCTGCGTCCATCTATAAGAGAATGCGAAAGTAATGTCGCTGATAGTTTGATGTAAAAATATATAGACGTCGTCCGTCGACGTCGGTGGTAGAGCCACGCAGCTGTTCCCGCTGCTGAATGGGCCGGCTCGAACCGGGTCAGTACCTCGACCTCACAGAAAATCGGCGTAAAGTGGAAGTGTTTGTGCTTCCACGTTTCGTCCGGTGAGTGAGGTGGCCGGTGG
>DWHO01004491.1:0-11029 GCA_018247575.1 Eurytides lysithous rurik
ATGATATATAGATATTATAATTATTAAATATAGGAATATATAATTGTATGTATTACATGATGAATATACATAGCTAGCTGCAGTAACCTGGGTTAGTGTCTTTTTTGAGTCACTAACTCTTATTAGCCGTAATCTAGTAATGAGTGATTTGTCGAGTTTAAAATCAAAAATTAAAAAGCGATGAAACATGTCATTATAGTTTAATTTTGAAATGTGCATTTTCCGCATTCACACCAGATATGTTTAGTGGCTTGATTTTACGACCTTTGTCCTCGGCGTTTGTAAAATGCCACCGGCTTTGAGTTTGCTTATTACAAACTCAAACATTCGCACAACACATCCGCGTATTACGTAAACTGGAAATAGTTCCTTTTTCATTATCCACGTCTTGTTCGAGAGGTGTAGAACGATTTATGATACATAAATAATGTTGCACTAAGCTAAGTGACTCTGGAAGTAACACTTTTCAATCTCGGCTGTATGATTCGTTTGAAATAAATTTAGAAACATTATCAATATGATTTTATAAAGCTACAGCATTGTTCGCAGATTCTTCCTGAAACACTACTGAAAGATGGAATATATCTATATTTATTCCATCTATATAAATCCCGGGTGGAAGTTGGGACAGGCACGACTAAAGACTAAGTCAAGTGGAAAGAGCTTTGCAGAATAGACTTCCACTTAAAGGGAGTAACAGATATTAATAATATCAACAGATATCAAGCACTCACGCAATGAGCCTGTCTCGCCTCCTCGATATAATGGGTGGTGATGATGACGGTCTTGTCGCCGGAGCTGGTGATTTGCACCAGATGGGTCCAGATGGACTGGCGCAGAAGTGGGTCCACGCCGACGGTCGGCTCGTCGAGGATCAGGAGCTCGGGGTCGTGCATTAACGCCACGGCGAAGGACACACGCCTCTGCTGACCACCGCTGCGGAGAAGGGGTGAGGATTTAGTAAAATGAAAGCTGATCGTATACCAGTCAGATGATAGACCCATACAAAACTAAGGACTTTATCTTTAAAATATGGGACTTAATGGTAGTAAGTAATTGATGACCGTTTGGCGCAGTTGTTAAGCTATTGGCTTCGGCGTCGCTGGTCGTGGGTTCGATTCCCATCCGGGGCAAATATTTGTACGAACTACAGACATTTGTTCTTATCTGGGCGTTTGTCCGCGTAAAATGTATGTATGTAAAATGCCCTTATAACACAAGATATTTTCTATCTTACAATAGGGGCAGTGTTTTTAAAAGAAAGATAAGAAAAAGAAAGATATGTTCGACCATAGTAGAAAAGAGCCTTACTTTGTCTTAACTAATTAACCGACTCAAAACTGACAAACGATTTAACAGAACACTTATATAGATATCTAACATCCAGATACGGAACAAATACCCTCCTCATCGCCAGTGGCGGTACTACCATACAAGCCCAAAAGCCCGGCTTGCCCTACTAAGGAGTGAAATTTATAAATATTAATTAGCACATAATTCCTGAATGATTTATTTTAAAATTTGAGCGTTGCGGGAATTATGTACTAATTAAGATTTATAATTTTTTTTCCTTAGTAGGGTAAACCAGGATTATGGGCTTGTATGGTTGTACCGCTACCGCTCATCGCATAAGTATTTTGTCCTGAGTGGGAATCGAACCCACGAACTTTGACGTTGCTATCAAGACCACTAATCACTACACCAGTTTAACCATTCGGCGCGTCAGTTTAACTACTAAATTTCACTACCCCAACGGGCCAGTACATTTTTTTACTAATGTCTTAGTTTAGTATTAATCTAATTAAATAATATCACTCTTGTATAAGACTTTTTTTTGCAAATTCCATGAGAAATAAGAGCATTTTTTTGCTTCTCCTCTCCGAGCAATTTGCGTAAGCACTGTGTACCGTTTTAAAGAATAATGTTTTAAAATATATCATATGTAATCAGTGTTTTACTAGGTATGCCCCGTAAATACGCTGAGTGCTATTCTAGCTAGGCTATATTGAACACGCTTTGTTAATATAAAATTATTTTACGGATAAATCCAAGAATGAGGACACTGCTAACCTTTAGCTTAATTTGAGACTGTAAGATGTATTTTAATCCTTAGACAGATGTATTTTAATACTTAGATACATTTTATATCTAAGGAACCATAACACTGTAAAGTTTTAAAGGTCAACTTTACTCAAAATTCAAATCAAATCAAATCCACAGAAAAATATTTCTTTTTAACAACAACAACTACTACTACTACTATTCTAATAATAAACATCTATTGATGTAGACCAGTGATTCCCAAAGTGGTCCACGTGGACCTCCTGGGTAGATTAGAACATACTTCACATGCTTCGATGAGTTTTGGGAATATGGTAGAAATGTAGCAGCAGGTTGTTCACCGAAACCAATAAAATTTGTACGTGGTCTACGAGAATTTGAACCGAGGACCATCTTATCTTATCTTATCTTATCAACTGACGTTGACGCTTTTAGCCTATGCGGCTCTCTAAAGCTTCATCGGATCGCCTAATCCGTGGAAATGTTAGTTTCACGAATTGGATAGACCCCACGTCCTGCGGGGTCACGAATGAGGACATGCGTGTTGTGTCAAAAATTACTTGGGGGATTGTCGGCTACGGACATTCGGGGTCCGGTGTACGGACCTGGACCGCGACTGTCGTCGACTGTGTAGAGGACCATCTTATACCTACAGGTTAATACAACAGAACCGTGCCGTTTTGAACCAGTGCCAAATACCTTATGGCCTTCTGTTGTTTATAGGCACTGTGTCGGTATAAGGTGAATGATTTCATCGTAACATTGCTTCCTAAAACATCGCTGAGCGAATATGATACCGACTGTGTTTGCAAAATTAGTCGGTATACTTTCAGGTTTACAAATAAGACGCTTAACAAATGCTTATACCGTTAGAAGCACCGTTTCGGATAACAGGACTCGGTTCATGTAACGTTCATGCGACGAGAAAGAAGGTATATAACAAAATAATAGAGGTCGAAGTGTCTGTATGTTTGTTATTTGAAAACGGCTGAACGAATGTTGATGAGACTTGTGTATAGCTTTTTATAAAAAGGCAAATTTTCCGAGAAAATTATACATTCTTCACTCCATATACATCTAGCTCGTCTATCATCCGTTATGGTCGTTAATTAGTTCACCGTTTAGTCCCACAAGGTTTATTCAATGCATCATCTATGACAACCTCTACTGTCATTTCCAGTCGCGTACGTCATCCAGGACGTCCTCTACTGTCATTATAAGTGACAAGACAGGATTTATTTCACATTATTAATTGAGATCATTATTGAAACGATGCCAAAAGTTACCACATCATTTACACCGTCATTAATACGATTTTCACTTTTAACGATCGCTTATCGGTTGCGGGGCATTGCGAGCGAAAGTGACCACGAAAGTCACCTTTGTCTTATGTTTGACCGCCACTTTACGCGATTGTACCTAGCGCATTGCATGCGGGAATGGTATTAATACCTTTTACGTCGACTGATCCTTATCTGCGGGAGAGGTATTTACCGTTGTATGTAGTATGATGGTTACTGTCTGGTAAATTATTAACACTTTGCACTCGAGGCTCACAACTCTTACTGATTACATTCGCATTTTCTTTCTGTAATCACATCCTCTTATTAATTTCGCCCGCGGTACCTCTAAAACAATTAGTCGCAACGTCCTGTGGGTAATGTACTAGTGTACGCGGTACGCAAAGATAGTAGTACAAGTGGACATAGAGTCAACTCTATGTTAACGCTATCTAGGTAGAGTTGCGTAATTGTTTGACAGGATCTCTTCGTCCAAGGAGACCGAAGACCCAATGAGATTCCAATGCCATTCTCTCTGTTCAATATTATAATGGCCTTTGTTTCAAAATCAGAGCCAAAGGTATACGGTTGAAATAAGGGGTAAGGGGATAAAGCACTAGCGCCATCTGGTATTAATGGGTTGGACTCAATGCTGAAGTGAAGTTGTAAGTCAGTCAGAATAATTACTGTCAAGGCAATTGAAAAAACTAAATGTCAGTTGCTTGCGCACTAAAAGCACAACTCTGAATAATTTATTATTATGTTTTTTTGTCTTAAATCTCGTGTGAATTGAGAAGTATTTTATATGTACCATTTTTATTAGTGCGAATTTACAAATCCATATCTCAGTTTTATTTAATTTGGATTTTAAACGCTCGATCTTCTAAATACTAAAATGTTATGATAGAGATAGATTGATATGTCGAAAATGTTTAGATATTTTGATTTAGTTTGATTTATTTAAAATTATCTAAGGGGCTTGCAGTGGCTATCCTTTAATTGCACAGTAAAATAATTTTATGTTATTAAGCGTAGGATTAGCGCAAATTCAGTAAAACATATTTTTTTTTATAAACTACATATCCACTTGGTTATGGTATATTAATCGTTTAAAATCATCAAAAGAGTGTTATTCAATTCGTGCTTTCTGATGTTTAAATTACGATGGGAATTATTACACGAAAGCTATTCTCAGAATAATATTAAAAACATTCTTTTATGATATCGTGAGAAAGTTTCTCATTGGTAATGAAAGGAGAATAAAGACATGTTTATCTGATTGCTTGTGAACGTAAAGCGATGACAATACCTATAAGGCACAAAACACCTATTAATATAATAAAATATTATCATTCAATTAAGGCGTTCCATCCAAGCACTGTAGATGACCCGTTTTACGCAGTTACTAAGCTATTGTTGTCAGTTTTGTGGTCCATGAATTCGAATCCCATCCCCCAAATATTAGTATAAATTACAGATAATTATTCCGGATCCGGCGTCGGTCCGTATGAAATTTATATATGTAAAACGCCCTTAAAACACAAGATATATCTGTTATAATACAGAGGCTGTGTTTTTTTTAAAGACAAATGTTCAAGCAACGACAAAATAGGAAGTCGGAAGGACCGCCGATATTTTAAAATAATTTTGACATTTATATGTAAAAAATATTTTATTATTGAAACATTCAGCGTAGTCGTTTTAAGTACGCTAACAGGAATAATATAGTATCTTATAAAAAAGTAGATACTAGACGAAGATAACAGAAAACTACGTAAAAATATTATGTGTTTTTTTAATTAATTGATTTTTTGACAGTGTTGTCAGTTATAAATGTATGTTATTTCAAATGATTTTAACACTGCTATTTATAACACACGATATTTATGCGATTTTTTATTTGTGCGGTGTATGAAAATTGAAAATTTCATACACCGTACAAAAAAAAGTGTGGACGTTTTGGAAGAGTAAATGTTTGTTGTAAGGAATTTTTGGAAGGGAAAGGGAAGAGGAGGCAAGAAATTCCCTTTCTTGCTTCCTTCTTATTTCCCTAGGGGCTGAAAAACGAAGGTGGAGGGAGGGCTGACCCTCCACCTCACTGACCGGACGAAACGCGGAAATGTACAAACACTTCCACTTTACGCCGATTTTGAAGATAACGACAAAAGTGCGTCGCAGTCAACACTAAAGTGGCCTTTATAAAGCAAATGGTGCTCATTTGTATGCCAGTGAAATAGTCGTCACAAGACCTATGTTATTTATCTGTGTACGGCAAATAAACCGCGAAATATATTGCGAGCAGTCAATCGGATTGCATGTTTATGTGTTCATTGAACGACGACCTACAGTGTTGCTAAACTTTAAGTAAATTTCTTTTTTCGTTTATTTTGTTCTAGTTCGTTTGAATAAAACCTCTGCCGTTATTTGGAACTGGAAATGCTAGTTTCCACGAATTGGATAGACCCCACGTCCTGCGGGGTCACGCATAAGGATATGCGTGTTGTGTCAAAATTTTAATTTACTTTATTAAAATTACTTGTTGGCTACGGACAGTTGGAGTCCGGTGTATGGACCTGGACCGTGACTGTCGTCGATTGTGCATTGGGAAGCGGAACGGGGGGCGGTGAGAACCGCCCCAGAATCCGGGTGTAATGAGTGTACACGGTGTGAGTGTTTCGCCTTGCTCGAAGGCGAACTCTTCCTATCGTGTTTGTTGAGCTACTGTGATCCTACTGTGTGTCGGTGTAGAGAGTGCAGACGGGACCCTCGGCGGTGGGTCCTGATAACTATCGACCCCTTCCTTGACCGAGTCGAGGAGGGCGTTACGCGGGCGATGTTTCAGTACGGACGCGTGCGGATCTGGTTGATAATTAGTCGCGGCTACCACCAGAGGATTTAGGTGATTTTCACACTTTTCGAAAAAGCGAGTTGATAGATCGCGGAAGTGCTCACGTAACGTCGGAAGTCTGCGGTCACTGTGCGGGTCGACGTTGCGTTGGTACCACTTAGCACCGGTTGCTGTGCGGATGAATTTATTTTGTATCACCTGAAGGCGGTTCAGGTGACACTTGGGAATATGCGCGAAGGATGGGCATGCGTATGATAAGATGGGACGGACGCAGGCTTAGTACAATAAGAGCTTGTGTCTTGAGGAAATGTTACTCCTTGGGTTTGTTAAGGGGTATAGACGGCTGCAGACGTAGGCGGCTTTATTCCTAACAGTTTGGATGTGTTTTCTAAAAGACATTTTGGCATCGAAAGTGACACCAAGGTATTTGATCTCCCTCTTTCAACGAATTAGTTGGCCGTAAAGGGTGATCATGGGTGAGAGGACCGATGAGAGGTTTGGTTAGGAAGTTAGCCCGGGTGAAGTGTATGTAAATATCATTAATGATGCATTTGTTTAGTCTTTATAATCTATACCCAAATTAAGTTTTTTATTTTTTTTATTTTGTTATAAATTAAAAAATTTGTTCGTTCTTTTTCCGTTTAAAAATTAACCATAGTATAAACATATATAGTATAACAAGACAATATAAGTATGTTCCAGTCAATGATTTGTAGAAAAAAAAAATTGTACAAATATTACCTAATTATATAATTTCTGTGAATTACGAGCCTATGCCTTTGAAAAGTTATTTAATTAACTATTCAAAGGCATGTTGTAAAACACAGAATAGCAATCAAATCGGCTGAGGTACATTTGTATTGTAAATTCTTAATTATTTTCTAGGTCTAAACTGTCGAATTTACATATAAAAATAAACTTTTATGAACAATAATATGGTAACATTTTATATCTAATTTTCTTTAAATGTGGCAATACTAAATAAATTCATCCGCCATCTTCTTGTTTATTTCTTCTATAATAATTTCCTATGCTATTTTAATGTAAATGTTGAGTGGTAATGGTTATGGGTAAAGAGTCAATTAATATACATTTGCGATGAAATAACTTTGTACGGTTTTTTTTTGTAACAAGTGTATGTAGTGTGTTGTGCACTTCTTTGTTTCTTTTTAATAACGGATCAGGTAAATACCTGCGACTTAAATCCCGACCACCATTTTTAATATTCAAGTGTTACGTGTTTATCTTGTAATAAACATTTCTTATTTAAATAATATTATGTACATGCCTTGATATACCCCTTTATTTAAAGGTATTCGTGGCCCATGAGCAGTCGTGGCGATCAAAATGGCCGGCAGCCACCGCTGCCCGCAATGCCTTGCTCTTCATCCGAGGCACGGCCTAAAACAGAAATTGCGATGTCAAATGACCAACAAAAACAAATATGTCGCAACTATGTGTGGGGGACATGTACCAAAAATGCAAATTGTAAATTTCGTCATGAACTCATATTTGAGGAAATGAAAAAAATCCTTAAATTTTGTCATGACTATCAGAATAGAACTGGCTGTGCTAGAGAAGACTGCACTTATCTTCATGCAACAAGAGAAGAAGAAAACCTTTTTCTCGCAACGGGGCAGCTACCGCGTGTGCTTGCTGAACGTCACGCGGCTATGTCTGCATCAACGAACGTGGAGACTATACCACAAATAGCGATGTTTATCAGAGAATCGTATGTGCCACCACCACCAGCATCTAATCCTGGCGCCGCCGCACCGACGGCTCAACCACCACTACCAGTATCGCGACCAGGTCCTCCAGGGCCACCACCAGTCCCAACATTGCCTATAATGCCAGCAATGCCATTAACGGTTCAGCAACCACCTCCGCCGCCACCCCCGCCTCCTCCACCGCCACCACCAACGGTTGCATCTACTGTGGCTCGTACTACTCCTGTTTACACAGGTAAGATAGTATCAATATGATCATATAATTAGCCAATGGTTGAAAGTATTCACAATTCATAGATATTTTTAAATTGAATATTGTTTAGCACATTTCACTGTGCTTGCAATGTGTTTAGAAAGTTACAGTTTTATTTTATAATATTTCTATATAACCAAAATTACACTAACAATCAGTGGCCAATTTTACTATAATTTTAATAATTTACTTTATGTTGTGTTAAATTTATTTTATTATTTTATACTATTGTGAAGATAAGTTTAAAATTAAATGATTGTCATACCAATTCTCAATATTTCTCTCTCTCTCTTATTGATATGTTTCTTTTTGTAGCACCTCCACCACCACCACCTCAACAGACACCACCAATAGTTTTTCCAATAAATCAACCTCCTCCACCATTGCCTGTAATGTAAGTATATTCATATAAATTTATGTAAATAATATAATGGCAGTAGTTGATGAGAACATAATTTAAATTAAATTTTATTAAAGGTTTGACGCTAGTAGACCTCCACCACCATTTGTAGCCAAAAGCGGTGCTGTGAAACATAAATCAACAAGTTTATGTGAAGGTGAGTTAATGTATATTTATTTATTTAAGTCAAAATTAATAAAATAACAAATAATGATAATGCTAAGCGACATTTCATTTAAGTAATTTGCTCTGAGTAAAAGCACACAAAAAATAAGCTTTAGCGAATATTTCACAATGGTCACAAAAAACTCTTGAAGTAGATTTCATTTTTCAACCATTTTATATGTTTACCTCTTCCACATTATGTAATAAGTGGAAATGTTGAAAATAGACTGGAAAACTAATTCAGAAAGTCTGACGTTTTTATAAACCTCAACCATGTCCCATAAAAAACTTTATTTTTGTGTCTATTTTCATGAGCCTGGCTTTAGCATGATTACCATGCGGTAATATTTTGTTTTTTAATAAGCCAGACAACTGTTTGACTATTGTACAATCTTTTACATGGTGTTATGTAACAGTGTTAAACTTGGTTAATGAAGTGTGTAAGTTCTTAGCATGTTCTGAAAAAATCAGATAAATCAAGATAAAAAAACTTTCTAAACGCTTTGAACACGAGCGGCGCCTCGCAGGCACCATCCTATTATTGTGTTAAAGTAAAACCAAATGGCGCCTGATTGGCCATGATTTAATATTAAAATATAATCATTTGTATGAAACATGTAAACAAATGTAAAAATTTTCTAGTAAAACTGTCACCTGACAGAAGATTTAATAACAAAACTCCAGACAGCTGAATATCTATACTGAACATAGTTTGGGTACAAAGAGTTAGTTTGTTATAAAAGTGAATAGTTTTACAAAATTTATTTCCATTCATGTTAAAAAAGCTAACACTATCTACTCTTTTTAGTTATTTATGTTAATTAAAAAGTAATGTAGAACTAAAAATGTTGCTATTTTTTGTGTGTATGTTGTTTTAAATCATCAAGTTCTATCCGGCTTGGCGCTTATTGATTTGTTCTCAGCTGGACCAAGCAAAATAAGGAAACCCGAGGACGCCAATGTAGCAGACGCGCATTGCGAAAACTGTGTTCAACGCGAGATCAGGTTTGGAAATATCGCAATTTGTCTTAAATATTGTCTGCATGAGTTTAAGTTTGAAAAGTATATATTAATTACGAACCTACACCACTATTTTTATTAAAATATTAGTTGTGGCTTCTTAAACGTAATATACTTTCGTCAAAAATCAATGTTTGAGCGATTATTTTAATGCAGAGCGCGTTATTTGTTACAAAAAATACGTCAAGCGAATTTTTAGCGTTCAATATTTGCCACATAACTCTTAGATCGCTTTAGCTTAAATCATAATGATACAGGTATTTGGGCAAAAACCTAAAAGATTAAAAAAAAATTGGTTGAGCGCTTTTTCGAAAACGTTTTTTAACATGCTGTGCGATAAAACATTCTCGTAATTTCATTTTCATAATTTTTTTCAATATTATCCATATTAAATATTTAATTGGCTTCTACAAAAAATAATAATAATAGTAATCAACTTTCTAAATACCATAACGAAATTAGAGGGCAACAAATAATTTTTAACTTTATCGAAAAGTTTGCGCAGCGATTATAAATTTATCAATAATTATCTTTCATAGTTATATAACAAACACGGTGTGTGGTTGCGACACTACATACAATTGTCTGTTCAGTTTATATATTTATTTTTTTACTTTTTATAATTAATATATTTTTTTTGTCTGTACTATAGTATATTTGTGACTTAATACCACAATCTACTGGATGCTTATTTTTTGTAGGATTGATTTGTATGTGAAAGAATTGGATAAACTACAATGTGAAGAAGAGTATCAAAGTTTTCTGATTAAAAAGAACCTAGAAGAATTTGAAACTGGAAAAGAGCTCTTGCGATCCCTTGTAAATGCCGATTTATTTCGAATTTTGGAACAACATATTGAGGTAAACATTTGTCATTTTCTGGTATTGTTGAAAAAATTAACTCAAAACTGATTAATGTTTTTGGATAAAATGAATAATCAATGTTTCTTTTTACAGCATGTTCCACAGATACAATTACATGACATTTTATCCCAAATAAACCAAACATCATTTGGTTCGGTAATTATTCATTTTTAATTACTTATAAATACAACATTTTAACTTTTGTAGGCCTAAAATAATTATCAAAATTTAAAATTATTTACAGAGTATGTCAACAGTACCAAAGCATTTTCTTTTACAACTTATGGATTGTGTTTTCAGTAATTCAAGGACTTTAATGGATTCTGTAAGTATCTCTTGAAATATATTATTTTTTTATATTGAACTATAGTTTTTTTAGTCCTATGTATAACAATTATATATTAATTA
>DWHO01004492.1:0-11029 GCA_018247575.1 Eurytides lysithous rurik
TATATATATATATATATATATATATATATATATATATATACATATATACAACACAAGTTTTTAAAATATTTATATATTCATATTCACTGGCTTTAATTTTTAAATGCACTGTGGCACTGCCATCCTAATATCGAGAAGTATCATTGCAGTACCTATGGTTCCAAAGCCATCGAAGTTGTTGGAAAAATATGCATATATGTATGTAATTGGTAAAAATCGTTTGTAAAAAAGTTGCTATAATCTATAGGCACACGCCTGAAAAGTTCACATCGAACATACTTTCGCCTATTTCATCTAAACTTTTGTTCGACTCATTGATCATTTTGTTACATTTTTAACGTATCGGTTACGTTTAATCTCGTAAATTGATTGTTTATTTAAATGATCAAATAGCATAAATTGGCGAATAAAACTGTCCTCGTATATTGAAGCCGCACAATATTATTCATATGTTGACTGGGGGATAATGCTTACAGGATTTATAAGTAATACGCCCTTTGTAAGCTTTTATTGTAAGGTGTTTGAATAAAGAATAAGTAACTAAACACAAATATGATTTTGTTTTCATATGAACATTGTATCAAGACATTGCCACTGGTGTTCCTTGATGATGGCAAGTCAGGCGTTCGACACGCCTTTAGTTGACTAACTTGTAGTATCGAGGCAACTAAATAATTCTTAAATTTTATATGCGGAAACCTATCAGATTAAAGGCTACCAACAGCAAAGGGTACAAATTCTCAGTCTATACACTATATACTCATATCAGTGTTGCTTACTTTTTTGTCTAAATATAAGCTTACTAAGACTTTTTTAGTAAAACCAAAATAGACAAGTCTTAACAGTGACGGTAAGGTCGCTAATGTTAATGCCAAATTATGAAAAAAAAATTGCATTCGGATCATCTAAGTATTGCATTGGTTCTTCCTCCATTACATTGTTTCCTTAATTAACCTGGTTACCCATTCGTCCCATTGACCGCTTAAAAACTGTGACATTTTTTTTATTATTACCAGGTTTTTTTTCTCTCCATATTTATTGTCTTTACATATCATATAGTTAACGCGTAATTGTCTATATCGATAGCTCTCTTATCTTATTGTTTAATGAAATCATATTTTTTTTATAATTCAAGTTTTAAATATAGATAAACAGTTTTAATATAAATATACAGGTTTTTTTTTCTTTAGAGTGAGTCATCTACTGCCTCGGCATGAAAAGTGGGAGTATGTGCAAACCAAGAAGGGGTTTCTAAGAAGGGGAGCATTTCAACTTGAATTCACCGAAAACTTTCCCATCACCCAGCCTATGTGCAACCAAGATAAAACATCGTGGGGGGTTTTATTCGAATGAAGTCAGATATAACACCTCGTCGTCTCTGCGAGGGCGGGTATGAGTGAATGTTTAAAATTAGAAACGGTGCGTTAATGAAAGTAAAATTTAAAAGCGGTTATTAGATGTTTGAAAGGACTATATGCTGATGTGATGTCCTCCCGACCGATTCCGGCCATGGCGGCCAATGTACAAGAGACCGGCCAAGTGCGCAGGATATATTATGGAGCACAAGCGTTTGCGCAGACACAGGTGCACTCGCTCTTCCTTTACCCTCATAGCCCGATGGGACGGATAGCCGACACGGCCGGAGAGAGATAAGGCGCAGAGGTGGTGACATTAAACCGACCTCTTAACAACGACTTCTCCAAGCCACCGCTAGATGGCGTCGACAAGAAGCCGAGACCGTCTTTTTACATGCCCATCCGACGCATGAATCATCTTACTTTTCAGGCAATCGAGAGATCAGCCCGTTATGCCCTAATCCGACTAAGAAACAACAACACAAAGTCATTGCCCTCCGCGGGACTCGTACCCACGACCTCCGTTTTGTAAAGCGCGGGCCTATACCACTAGGCCACGAAGGCATTTTGTTTTACAGTCAGAAAGGACTTAATGATAATATTACGTCATAATCGAGACAACGCAAAAAATACTAATATATTTGAGATCATGTTAAGTCATTATCATACCATTAATCAATACAGAAATAACAATACGCGAGCAAGTTGATGACGCAAAAAAAATATAATGGTAAGTGACATATTTGCTTATATCAGCACTCCGATGCCGTTTTAAACTAGCTAAAGAGACTATCGAATAAAGCAAAATACAGCAATACCTAACAGTCTTCATTTCAAACAAATAGATGAAGTCAGTCGCAATAAATAAGTAGTAGTCCGGTAGTCCGGTACTGCACATTTGTAAAGTTGCAAAATATACTTTAGCTCTCGCCAACCTCGAAAATTATTTTATTTAAAGACCTTACATATACATTAAGTGTACGACATAAATATCATGGAGATCACATTGATATTCAATGCTTTCACAACTGCTTCACTCACATTTATCGTAGAGCATGAATTCGTACATACTTCGAAAACCATCTGGTGTCCTTAAGTGTAATTTCTTCGTAAAAATCCGCGTTTACATTGGCAATCGGATCCGACTTTACTTTGATGTTAATTAATTCGAATTGAGATAAATTAGTCTACTAGTTAAGGTAAACATATAAATGTCGATAAGACTCACACTTAAATGTCAAATTCTTTACATTCGGTTTCATTACATTAGTGGTGCGTATAATTTAAAGGGACAAACTTAGATTCTACTTGAGTGCATTTGAAAAAACCTTTTTTGGATTTTGACTTGAGATACGTTTAAGTTCATGATTCGTGGAATTGTCTATCACTTCAATGTTTGTTTTCATGTTTAACTTCCAAAATTTTTCCTAGCTTACGTGTGGTAATTGATATCATTTTTAATAGATCTTGAGGCAATTTGAGGTCCTGATTGGCTTGGGTCGACCACGTGATCGATTAGTGGTCGCGCGCGAAATTTTCTCGTGCTCAAAGTTTAGCCTGCTTAGAAAATAAAGCCGTAGTTTTTTAATGCGCTCTGGAGGTAACATTATTGCGACTAAAGAAGCCGATCGGAGTTATTTTTGGAGTAGGTGGATAAAAGAGCACGCGGCTCACCAGATGAAAAGCAACAACCGCTGCCCAGACATACATTTGCAATGACGAATGTTTTGCAAGTGGGTAGCCGGCCTCTAAGGTGAAAATTTTTGGCAGCAAACGGAAGCGGGAGGCTGAAAAAGGAAGGAGGGAGTGCCACTAGCCACCTCACTCAGCGACGAGACGCGAGCACAAACACTTTCGTTTTCGATTTAGGATAGGTAACAGATATTGTAATTATTTTTTTAGGTTGTGCGATTTTCACGTAACATCCGAACCGACAACTTTATATTCCAGAAAAAAAATTAAAATAAAGAAATTATAAATATGAAGAACCGCGACGTGTAACAGGAGGTCAGGGGAATATAAATATTATTATAAATATTTTTTATATCCTCTATCCCAAAAATAAAAATTATAAATTTAATGGAGCTGAATCTAATTCCTTTCTACTACTACTAATCTTTGGTATATTCTATTGTCCTTAATGACAATAAAATATACCAAACGTAAAACAAAATAGAGGTTTTTTGCTTAAAATTATATTCTGTAGTTTTGCAATTATTTTGTAAGTAGGCCTCCTTATTTACGCACTGTTACAAAGAATGTTAATTTACGATTTTACTACAATTAATGGCCACCCTTCCTAAAGGTATTTTGTTAATTTAATCAAGACAAGTCCGATCAAGGTATCCATGCTCTATCAACTTATTTTTCCGATATTTCATGTGTCCAATGTGTCCAAACCATCTATCCTTTATTAACTATTTACAGACAAATGTGTATAATGTTTTCCAAAAATTAGTCTTGAACTTACATATTTTCTTCCCATCTTTTCTTTGAACGACAGACTAGAAAAACTTAAAATTAGTGTTGCGGATGCAGACTTTTGAAAGCTCACATCAGTGGCTACCAACGCGAATGTGAGCGTTCAAAAGTTATTATTAGGTCTCAAAGTTATTTCAATAAATACGCAAATATTTTTAATACAAAAATTGCCCCATTATATATAATATTAAAGTAATATTGCCGCCCTTTCAGGTCCAAACATGTTACGGAAGGGATCGCTACTCAACAACTGTTAAGCAAATAACGCACTAGGGAATACAACCATTGAGCCGCAGGGTTTTTCTACAAACATCAAACGAGACAGCTGTTTTTAGGCCATACAAATGAATGAATATTTGAATATCATGAGTAATCAGACAACTGATTGTATATCTTAAATATTTTTAAATATATACTTATATAGATAATTAACACTCAGACACAATAAATACCTATCCTCATTGCACAAATATTTTGACCTGGGTGGGAATCGAACCCACGACCTTTGGTTTTTCAGTCAGGAGCACTAACCACTACACCAACGGACCGGTCAAATGATTGCCCTATTTGTTCGTTGGGCAGCACAATAGCAGTTGGCAAGGTGACCTAGTAAGTCACTACACCGTCCGTGATATTCTAAAAGAACACTGTAAGGTCGATTAAAATCCGATAATAGTACAATTTAATTACACATTTATACAATTTACAACAATCTACAATTAAAAACATATATGTTCCATGCTCTTTTTTAATGAATTTATTCTTATAATGATACCGATTTTATAGTCAGAGAAATTATTGGGCATCTCTGGGTGTGGCAACGCAGAGTCTCAAAGACATCGGAAAGACCAAACTGCAAGATACCATCTGTATGGCAGGTATTCCACCACCGTGCGCTTTTCGCTGCCACGCACCACTATCTTATAGAATCGGTTATCTCTAACGGTATTTCCGGACCGATACGACTTAAGGTCCTTCAAAAAGAGAGAGATTAAAGGTCGGCAACGGATTTGCAAGTCTTTTTGATATTGCGATTGTCTATGGGTAGCGGTCATCGTTTACCACCCAGCGAGCCGGTGCTCGTTTGCCTCATAATCCATAATCTCTTCTCTCTTTCGAGAAGAATGAATCGTTTTTCGAGAAGAAGACTCTTATATTTCTTGCTTCTGGATAATTCCAGAAGCAAGAAATGACTCTCCTAATGGAGAGTCTCATCTTCAGCGTTCATCGTTTTAAAATATTGCATATTGTTCTTATTTTTGTTGCGCATCTGGTTATTTTTAGTGTTTTTAGCAACAGCTATTTCATATTGTTCCTAAGTACATAATTTGGCCTTACCTTAATGACTAATAACCGCTGCGGAAGCCAAAGTCATTAATTATTCTTTTGATAAGCAGTATACTAATATTGTAGCAACAAGATTTACAACAAGATTTGCAAATACATAATAAACAACGCTGTATGTTCCACTATTTTTCTAGATCATTTTTTATTTAATAGCCATATGCTTCATTATTTATTGATTTATTTCTCATCGTTTAGTAGCACAACTAGTCATAGCTATCATTTACACGTTACATTGTAGATAGTGAACTATATTTGTATACGAATTATTTTATTCCATTTATGTGAATAACTTTACATTTTATATGTACCCGTTACTTCTAAATAAGTAAAGGTCAATGAAATAAAGTACAATATTTATTTAACAGGCTAAGTCACTGTTTAGTGTTCGTCTTGTTTATTATTTATACGTTATATGCATTGCAAGTCCTAGTTGTTAAAATGCGGTGTCCAATCAGGTATTAAACCGATATATTCAAGTGGCAAGTTCCAATTTTAACCTTGCAAATTCTTTTGCAAATTCAACTAGTTAAAGTTACAAATATCAGTTACAATAGTCGCTTTTCCAATGCCGCAAGATATAAATTAACAATAGTATGAATATAAAAGTTTTAACAAATCTCCCGACGCAAAATACTCTGAAAAGTATACAAGGTTTACTTTTCAGAGTATTTTGCGTCGGGCAAAGGACCATTTCGATCAAAAGCATCAAAATCGGCCCATTCGTTTAGGAGCAATGAAGCCACAGATAGACACACAAATACACAGACAGACACGTCGAACTTATAACACCTCTCTTTCTATGTCGAGGGCTAACAAACTGAAATATTTGTAGACCTCTATTCTGTCGTTTTTAACACGGTGCATCCGGAAATATAACGACAAACATAATAGAATATCGCATGATATCGTGTTTATCTTACCAAAATATGTATGTATTCGATTCCATTTTCCACTTTTAACGTAAATCTTGGAAATTGAAAGTCGCAAATGTCAGTCTTTTTAAAGTGCTAGCTGCTAATTCAACACCTCAAGTGATTAAACAACAAACTGATATATGTATATATATATTTATATGTCGTTCTTTAAATAATACATCTAATATGTCGTTTTTTAAGCAATAAATCTAATACATCGTTCTTTACGCAATGCGTCTGATATGTCGTCCTATAAGCAATATATCTAATATGTCATTCTTTAAGCAATATATCTAATATGTTGTTCTTTAAGCACTACATCTAAAATGTCGTTCTCTAAGCAGCAGGTCCAGAAAAATCACGACAAACGCGTTCGTGATCGTGCTAACGCATGGGGGTTACTCACGACTGCGCCGATGAAAAGTATGGTATAAATAATTGAAAATCTCATCCTCAATGCATTGCAACAGAGCACGGTTGAATTACATTCTCGTGTCGACGTGCAACGTTTCGGCTATCCGAATACTAAACTGAACCGATCTAGTAATTATACGAGCACTCCTCTCCACCTCGCATATAGATTAATTGTACCAGATATTAAATTGCGTTGAAATTCGAAGGTACGAACACTAAATGTCGCCTCGCTTTTGTAACACGTTATAATTTTGATTTAATTACATACACCTTTACACATTATCGCATTTGCTTAACCGTCTACACATTCATGGACCATTTTAGATACATCGCAAAGGCACTAATCGAATACGAAAAAGACGCGCTTTTTGTCTTTTTTATTGTTGTATTGTTCTTTGTCTAATAACCTTATTTCCTCGTTTAAATAGCTTTTGAATTCAAGGCCTCTTTTTTTATTTGAACGTCATTTAAAACGATTTTGTGAGCGGATGACTTTAGTAAACCATTGTGTTCGTACCTTTGTATCTTCCGTCACTCGTTAATTATATTACTCCGTCTTTCATCAAAAATAGAAAAACATTCTACACATTGGCACGAACAAAAAATAAAATAAAATTAGCTACGAGTATCATACAACATAGCATGTTACACAAATATTGATGTTTGATTTGTGTCATTTAATGTTAAAGTTTCTTTCGCATTTGAAAATGTCTTTTACTTTTTTTTTTATTCAGAAGGCGGGCAAACGAGCAAGCGGCTTACCTGCTGGAAAGCAATAACCTAATAAATGCGTCGCCAACAAATGGTAGGCGAACTTGTTACATAAAAGGAGTTACGTTTTTCTTTGTTACAAAAAGCTATATTTGCATATCAGAGTTGTGGTCTCAAGCAGCAAGCCGACATGCTAATGACCGAACAACAAAAAAGCGTTTGATTGAAGGTCAACATGTACAAATTACGTACCTGTACAAATAAATACATACGATATTAAGTGCTTCATCTCTGTCAAGTTATTATCAATGTATAGTATTTAGTTTGTTTATGTGATAATAAAGGGGTTATGCTCAACTTAACATAATATTTTTTGATATAAGTAACTTCCAAGTATTACAGGGCAAATATTCATAGTTTATACAAATATTTGCTCCGAGTGAACGGAACGGAATCTACGGTCCGCAACGCTGAGGCCAATAGCCTAACAACTATACCAAACGGGTAAACATGGGTATTTTATAAGCAGTAATTAGAATAGAAACCTGTGTGTGTTTCAATTACTTAATAACATAAGTGCTTAATACTATAACCATTGTAAAGTATTAGCAATGATTTGTTCCAGAAAATGATTTAACGAAGAAAGTTTAAGAAGAAGTACTCAAATTTTAATGTCTCGATGTTAAACTATAATCGGATAATATAAGTTGCTAACTGTAAAATAATCGTCTAGAATAATTCAGATCGAATGTTAATAGACAAATAATAATCAATCAATGGTTACTGAACGATTTGCTCTATAGAGTTATTCTAGAGAAAGAAAACAACGTTATTTACGTTTCATGAAAGAGTAGGTAACGAACTAATAAATGTTGTTGATCTTTTATATTCATTGTATTTAATTGTAATAAATGTTGCTCTATTATATTCATTGTAAGAACATTACACTTGTAAATTTAGAACATGGAATTAAGAAGCAGTGGTTTTTAGAATATGTTCTTGGCGATTTCTTTTACTCCAAAGAATTACGCCTACCTTTCCTCGCCTTCCCGAGAGAAGATCGGAAAAACTTTTAGATTTATCTATCACTTCGTCTAAGCTAATCTTCTATAAATACATGTACTATCGAACCCAAAATCATTGTTTTTACTCAATCTCATTTCGTTATTCACAGCGATCATTATTTATCGGTATCTTACCCATACGTTATATGAACGTATTCTAAAAAAGATAAAGCAAAAGTTGCTTTAAACAGTCCACTTCAATACATCCTTCATAATGCTTTGAAATGTCAACGAATCTACTTTTTGCAGTCCATGTAACTGGTTATGTGAGACGAGGGGGACAATTTATATATAGAGGTTATTTTTTACCAATCGTTGATTACTTAATCAAAAGACGAAGATAATATTCCTGCTCGCAGTTCATTGCCTCACTGATAATAGTCCCATTGTCGCAGTTTAGTTAACCCAACAATGAAGACCGATCGCACCAAGAAATCGAAACTTTATTAAAAAATAAATGTGTACGTAATTGATTTTTTCCTCTTTCCATGACTTCGCATTAGGTCATTTGGTGGACACCTGAGTACGATTTATTAGGAGCGAAGACGAGTAATTATTGTTGATTTAAAAGAGCAAAGCGTCTGCCCAGCCTTAAACAGTAGGAATACGAAGACTTATTAAGCGAACTAGAATGCAGCACACTAACACTAGGCCATCAGAATGGATTCTACCTCGCCTTAAATCGAATCCTATGTGAATGTTAGTTAGTTAATTATATCTAAAAAGACGTTTCTTCAATCGAAATACCTTCAATTGTGCCAATATGTAAACAATCGTTATTTTAGATTTACGACAAAACCTCACTTGGATGTATTAAGGTTTAAAAATAAAATAAAACACTGATGCAATTAAAAGTTGTTTTTACATTCTCATTACGATCTCCTCGCACCATTATAACGTAAGTATTTGTCCCTGTGTGACTACGCCTTCATAAAGGTTAGGTTTTTCTCCAGCTATTTAAAGTGCAAAATTTTCATATTTTTCTATAATTTATTTAACGTTTTTCGTTTTCTAGTTTAATGGCATTGGCCGTACAAATTCAATGTCAAGGATTTTCCATTCCCTCAGTATGATCAATCTGTTATGTCCGAAAAAAGGTAGAAAACTCTTAAGATATTTGCACATACAAAACTTTGTTTTCATCATAATCAGTCAACGGAGTAGCCTTAATATTTCAATTTCAAGTATTTTAACGTAAAAATGAATCGCGTATAACTTTAAATGGTATTTAATAATTGAAACGTGAAACGGATGTAAAACAGTAGTTAAGTAAGTATTATAATCTTCCACGCACATGACGTCATTAATATCAACTTAGCAAGATCCTTATACAAATCCTTATCATAATTATATTAATTTTGTATTCTCATCGCTTCCTCAATATAAAAAAAAATCACGACTTCTTTAAGGTTCCAAGTAACTGATTTTTTTATATGAGGCTATATGCTGCCAAGCCCATTTCTTAAAATTTTATTGACCGCCCTTACGTAAGCGAGTAAATTCATATATGCCTTTGGTACTGACACTTTGTTTCACGAACATCATTTATGTTTGCAACTGGTTGCAGAAATTTTACTCAGTAATATAAATTTCAATCGTGAGAACAAGGTGAAAGGATTATTGCTTTCCATCTTTCAATGTGGATAAACCAACTCCCAAGTATTTTGTCACGTTACAAACACTTTCTGCAAAATATTAAATGCACGAATAGCATGTTTTACACAACAAACTTGTCATGCAAGTACTTATGTTTCTAACTTGTTGTTTTTTTTTCTAATTTTAAATGTGTAGTAGTCAATTTAAAGAAATATATTTTATTAGGGTCTTTACTCAAACAATTCATGGATAAATACTAACAAAATTTATTAATTTTGACCGATCGACTACGCTGGTTCGATTTTGCTGACATCTGTCTACAAAATGTTCGCAACTATAGATTATCCTACCGAATAATTGAAGAACATAGCAATTAGCCTATATATTTTAGAATGTCGGGAGATTAAATAAAATCTTGTCTATTTATAATAACGTACCCATTAAATGCATGATCTAAGTTGTAAAAATGACGATTCATACTTATGAAAGGATTCATAATTTTGAAATAAAAACGTATTCTTTTTAATTATATTTTAATGTTTGAAAAGTGCATATTTATTGTATGTACATATGTGTGTCTTCACAGACGGCAAAAAAACTTATCTAATTCTGTGTAAATATATTTTTTGCACAGAAACGAGTCACGCAACTCTTAAAATTCTGACCCCGTCATTGTCATCGGTAATTTGACTGAGGCCCAGATTATTTGATTAGAGTTTTAAACGCTAGGCACAAAATGGGAACTTTTCGTTTTAACTAGAACTATGCTTTATGTGAAAACATTTATTCTATATAAAATATCAATATACACCTAATTCTGTTTTTACACGGTTTTGATATAACACGGTTTGAAAATAAAATATGTTTAATTTTTTTACACGATTTTATTCCATTTAGCACGATTTAAAATTTTTTGTGCTTTCCTTTTTTTTTGTCAAATTTAATATCTGCGAAATATGTTCATATCATTTTCATACAAGCAAATTTACTGGTCAGAGCAATTGAAATGTGTTAATATTTCGTGAATTATCAATGCAATCAGACGTGTTTGGTAAAGAAATTTTTTATTAGCAAATTTGTTTTTCCAACGTTACATTAAATTAAATAAACATGAATACTTGTTCTTAAAAAATCCTTGTTTTTCACT
>DWHO01004493.1:0-11029 GCA_018247575.1 Eurytides lysithous rurik
AAAAACTTATTTGGAAAACCGTGTAAAAGCGAAAACGTGTAAAACAAGTACCGTGTAAATCGGGGGATAGGTGTATTGGACAAAGAGGCTAACATAGAGTATTTTTGATCTTGGACGAGTTACAAAAAAGAGAAACATGGTCAGTGATCACTGTTGAAACGAAACTAACTTCAGGATTTAATCACGTTTTATTTGATACGTGACGTTTGTTACATGGACCTGATCATGGTGTCCGTAAAGTGTTGGAAACGTCGTGAGTTTAAAATCAAATAAAACGCCATAAAATCCATTTTAACAGTGTGTAGTATTCGCGCAAATACAAGAAATCGGCAGATAATTGATTAAAAAAAAAACCTAATATTGTTTTAATTTTTCGCTACTCTATTATTTAAGTCATTTATTATGTTATTCGATTTGAAGCACATTTAAGGCACTCGCTGAGATACAGCTTGATAGCTAAATCTATAAAGCACACACTCAGGTAATTGAAAAATAAAAGCACGTGGTTTAAGGAGCGAATGCCAACTTTTGAATGGAACGGAGAGTGAATCTTAACATAGTGATGTATGAAGCATGAATGTATCCAATTCGTGGAAACTAGCATTTCCACGGATTCGGCGATCCGATTATAAAGCCGCATAGGCTAAAAGCATCGACGTCAGTCCAGATAAGAGATAAGATGAAGCATGAAGTCGCTGCGTAGGAGTGAAAATAAATTTACGTGACATATATTTTTTAATGAAATTAATTAATGTGCCACGGTTACTTTAGCCGCTATTACTGCCAAACATATAATTTGTGAAACATCGTTGTCTCTATGTCAGTTTCTAAAAAATATATTAAAGAATGATTATTGAGATATTTGACATAGACAATTTCAAAATTCTAGGAATTGTAGTGGAATTTCGACAAGGAGACGATTCCTAACAATGTAAGATATTCGAACTTAAAGTCAATTTGATCAATCTAACAAAGGTAGCGGGAAACCGATTACGAGGCGCAATAAATCGCGTGGAATTCCTCGTATCGAATAGCATCGAAGTATTCGGGATCGAACATAAATCTAACGGTTACTTTAACGATACACTATGTAAACATTATGGTGGAATCGGTACGATGCACGATAGAGATGTCACCGCGTCGCTTCACAATGGGCTGTTTACAATTACGGATTAATAACGTCTGTATTGTCGGACTGCGGACGACAATAGAGGCAGTATTTTAAGCTTCCTTCGACAGTTGTAAGCGCAACCCGATAGAGATTCAATTGTTATATTATCATTTCTAATATTACCGATGAACTGATGTATTTACATTAGCATTCAGCAGTATTGTTGGACTATCTCAATTTTAAATAAATACTTGTAACTGTGACAAAACTGTTAGTCGAAATGGTGTTTGTACATTTTTGACATAAAATTTAATTAAAGTAACAGCCTATACATGTCCCACTGCTGGGCACAGGCCTCCTCTATACAGAGGGTATAAGGGCACAGATCGCCACGCGGCCGCACTACTGATTGGCGGACTTCACATATTTAAGATTTTTCATTATTGTTTCTTAAATATGCAGGATTCCTCATGGTCTTTTCCTTCACCGTTTAGCACGTGGTAAATCAGCACTTAAATTTGTTAATTACAGTAATCCTCCCTATAACACGGTAGATTGGTTCCGCGTTATATGATAATGCGTGGTAGGTTTACTCCCGTTTAACGCGCTTTTACGAACTCCGTATAACGCGTTATGTACAAATGATTCACGTTTAACTTTTCTCGTTAAAGGCGGTTTAATTGGAATATTAAGAAAAAACTATATTATGAACGATATATGTACGTTTTATTAAAATCAAACTACGAACATTTTAAATAAAAAACTTATGGACATGTTATAAAATTTCACAGTACAGAAATATAACGTGGGAAATCCCCATGTTATACGAGGGGTTAAAATCGCGTAATATGAAAATGCGTTATAAGAGTACCGTGTTATAGGAGGAATTAATGTATAAATTAACAAACTCATTGGTGCCGGCAACGGGATTTGAACTCAGATTGCCCGAGTATATTGAATTAAAGGTGAGCGCCCGGACAATGAGCTACCACGGCTTATAACTTAAGCCTGAAAACGAAAGGACAACGAAATAAATTTCAACTGCAAAGATGTTACTTGTGTTTTACGTTCCGCAGTAGGAAAACGGTGAGACAATTTTATAGTTGGTTGACATTTGTGTCTATAAGTTGACCCAGCGGTGAGTTAGTGGAAATGCTGGTGGAAAGCTATAACCGCTGCCCATAGACATTTGCAACGTGGAACGTTTTGCAGATGCGTTGCCCCCCTTTAAAGCGGTAAGGGGATGGGGAGACAAGAAAAGGGGAGCCCAAGTTCTGTGTTGCAATGTTGGTATGGGCAGACGTCTGGTTAACCGACAGGAGCACTTGCTCGACTTATCACTTTATCTCCCGAAAAAACAAATTGAAGGCGCGCTTAAAGGACATTTTACTCTCAAATAGCTACGTTTACACAGAAGACCAGATAGGACAAAAACGAATCATTCCAACGCTTCTCTTGCACAAATTACTTGTTTCTGCAGTCAACAAACACTTGAATCTTTGTCGTGGGTGTAGTGAGCAGTTTAGGGAAGAGATCATTTTATCGAATTGTTAAGTCGATGAATAAGTATGTATAGATTGATATGATATTGAAATAGAAAGATGATAAGTTATTCAATTTCACATGACATTACATTAATACGCTATAACATTATTTGATGTGTCATTCCGTTAAATATGTCTTTTCATCCTCGGAAGCGTTTCTATTGGCATCGAGAGTTTCAATTTATTTTATGCTAATAAAAGATATAATGGTTGTAAATTTTCAATGCAACGTTAGCATGGCGGATCTTCAATCTTTATGTTAACATTTAAAATATTCATATCAAATCAAAGAAAAAATGAAGACTCGGCGGTCACCAGGCAGCTAGTATGTTCAACAGAGAAATATCAATCCGAGGTGGCTCTTTAATAATTATTAATAAATATTTAAAATTTAAGGAACGTAAAGATATTGTGAGCATCTCTGTTGAGCAAAATATAGAAATGGCCTGTGCATTTTTTTTCATTGAGCATTTCATTATTGTAGGCGTATACAGACCGCCTAGTGGGTTATATGAATATTCTGAAAAAGTTTTAGCGGAAGCCTTACTGAAACTAAGTGCTGCTAATAAATTTCTTGTTGTCTGTGATAACTTTAATATAAGTTCGTTATAAAAATTCACTGTAGTTACTAGATTTAAATCTTTGTTTAAATCATATAACCTATGTAACTTATTCTTGAAGCTAACCAGAATCAATGCTACAACAGCAACATGTATTGATAATATATTACCAAACTTTAAAGCAATAACCTAATTGGGCTCTGACCATTGTGGACAATTAGTTTCGTTTTCCCTCAAATCAAATAACAAAATAAGCAAAAAAAACGTTTATACCAATAAATAATACACGTATGGAAAAGTTCAGAGGTAATATTGCTGTCAAACTTTCATATTTACACATACTAATAACCTTAATTATTTATATAACAATTTATTTGAGTTAATAAAAACTGCACCTGCGTATCGAATCCATATAAAAAAATAAATTGAATCAAATATAGTTTTAGATTAATATGAATCGCCAACTGTCGTTGTGAATCGGCTTCACTCACGTGTCATTTTAATTCCTTTTTCCTAAATTTCCTGAAAAAAGTAACCTTCGTCACTCTTAACTACATAAACACTTCTGTTAAAAAAAGGAAATGTAAGACACATTTCCTCATAGTTATTAATACAAAAAATTAATGATGAAAAATTTAGTAACAATCGTTTACCTTATTGCAACACCGGTACATGCATTCATGTATAGGCATATATACATAACTAGTGTAAGTCATACATTGAAAAGCAAGAATTAAAAGTTGCCAGCAGCGACATATACATTGCTTCGGTCGCCTTTAAATTACACTCTTTTACTATTTGTTAAAAGGTTGCTTTAACGCAGGTGTGTTAAGCTCGTCACGTTGCCTTCATGTTGATACAGTCTTTAAGAGAACGTTCTAAGGTTCATAAGCGCGTGGAATTTTGTTCGATGGAGAACAGAAGCCGTGGGCAGCACTGTTCCGCCGTTGAGCCCGGTTTGCTTGAAACAATGGGTGATTTATTATTAAAATTGCGAACAATGAGCGACTCGGGTGATCATAAAACGCGCCAGTGCGAATGGACAACCTAAGGAGGCTTTGCGCCAATTTGCCAACATTGCTCCTTTTGGTCTATTCAGTTTCACTACACGGCCACACCAAAGCCACAGTTAGTTGTTAGGCTTGGGGATATGTTATCGATATTTTTTATGAGTGTTTAGTACATACAATAATGCAATTTATAATTAATAATGAATTTAGTGATTGATTTGTATAAGGCGATATTTTTTTTATTTGGATCATTGAGCAGAATTAAAGTTATTAATGTTTATAATGTTAGTTTCGAAAAGATTGAAGACTGTGAAAGGTACAGTAATACCCCGCTTTACGCGACCTCATTATGCGCGGTTTCACTATAACGCGAAATTCAAATTAAAAAAAAAGAACAAGTAGAAGAGAAAGTTTTATCTTTAGGGGAAATACAAAATGCTCTTTAAAAAATTTATTCAGGTTTGGACATATTGCAGAGTATAAACAATAATGATGACAGTGTCTTGACCGTGTGTCAAACAATTAAAAACGGTGTTGGGTGTTACGAACGTAGTTTACAAGAACGTAAAAAAAACGCTACCCAAAAGACAATAGATGTATTTTTCCATAAAAAATAATTAATATTATGTATTGCATTAACTGTTCTTAGAATTAAAGTGATTGATTAAATGATTCGTATTTTTTGTACATATTAAATTTGAACTATGCTTAATCTTAAACCTCGATATACGCGAATTTCAGTTAACGCGATTTTTTCCGGAACGTATCCCTCGCGTAAATGGCATTACTGTAATTATTTTCTATGTCCGTTAAGAGTATCCAACTAGTTTATTTAAAGTAAATGTTTCTAAAGATTAATACAATCTAACACTTTATTAATTCTGTAGTTCTCAGAACCATCGATACCTACAAATTGTTTGCATTATGCTAGTGTTGTAAGAAAGCAAATTAATGTTTAATTTTATCTTCTCTCTCGCACACCACTGATTGGAACAAGACGTAAAACATTACAGACGTAGGGTAATGTGTATATTTGTTTTGATGTTTAAACAAATTTCTCAATTGAAAATCACGAGATGAAAGCGGGAAAATTCCGTTATAAAGTGTCAACAACGTCACATCTATTGCGACATCACATTGATCAGAATCTTATCATAATAGCTAATTGCTAATTATTTCTGCCTAATATAAATTAAGTTTTAAAGGAAATTAAATAAGGTTTTTAGAAACTAGCGTGTAGACATTTTAGTCATAAAGATAAGTTGCATATACGTTAACATCAATGTCACAATAAGCTTTACTTTTTTTTGATTAAGAATAATAATTTTGAATAATAAAGAAAATGTGTATAATTTTTTTTTTACCTTCATTTTTAAAATTAAACCTTTTGTAAAATGCGATATAGATTGATAGGAGTTTATTATTTTATTTTGCAAAATGTTTTACGACTATTGCATCCAATTTAGGTATTTAACAGTCAATGCGACTGGATCAATAAAACGTTTGAAAAAATAATTGTTGTTTGACTTCACTAGACAGTAGGCTTGTCTCCCAGAAATTGTTGTAGTGGGGTGGACCTACTGCACTTATTTTATGAGATAAAGTGACAAGACGAGCAAGTCATTACGGTGGCAGAGCTACGCAGCAGTTACGTAAACGACGCTGACGCCATAATGGACCGGCTCAACACGGATAAGTACCACGACCTCACGGAAAATTGGCGTAAAGTGGAAGTGTCTGCTTCCGCGTTTCGTTCGGTGAGTGAGGTGGCCTAACCCCTTTCCTCCATCTTCCTTTTCCTGCCTTTTTCACCATTATTACTTAACCACTTACTCATTTGCCTTTGCACGAAGTAACCTGCAACCGAAGAATTCTTCAATGAAAATTGCAATGATATGGGTGACATGGAAAGCTCGGTCGATAGACGCCAGACACGATGAAACCGGCACCCACCGAAGCTGATTCGAGGTCACTTTCAGTCCTAGTGCTAAAGTGCTATTCAATTCGGCACTAAACAGTGGATTTAGTGCCGCTCGTAAAGTTCGAGATTTATCCGCGACTGGGGCGGTTCTGATGCGTCTAGCTCGCGCGGTGGTCCGTCCGCCACGAGACACTTTATGGTGTATTCATTATGTATGCGTCCGTATGTCCATGCTCGCGATAGTACTTAGCCGTGTATAGTGATCAACTCACGTAAACTTCCAACGACAGCTTCCACATACTAAGCAAATTTACGCAACAATTGTTGCGGAATTTATATCTTAATGACTATCAAATGGTGACTAATGTATCTATTAATTTCTTACTATGAATGACAGTTGATGATTCGTAGAAGATATAGTATAGTCGCAAAAAAAACTTTACATCTCATCTTATTCGGCAAATTATTCTGTGATAGGTTGGTGAAACTCTGTTAGTAATATTGAAATACGGTTACGGAGGGTATCATAAAGAGGAATAAAAATTATGTAAATAATCGAAATCATAAACTCTGATAATGTGAAAATTTCAAAAAATTCGAAGTATAAGAAAATATTTTTGATCTAGTCTATTTCTTTTAAATAAATGTGTCTTGGTAAAATCTTATTTACTACATGTTCCATTTATTTTTATACTTCAGAAGCGAACTCTGAAGCCACGAGTCCATAAAACATTTTATTATGTAAACCTCAATACGATGTCGCTGTACATCTTCTTACACAGATACACGAACTGCTATAATATAAAAAAAAGACGTTAACCTACAAAATAGCGTTTCACAATAACCCAGCGTAAAGAGAAAATATACGAAAGTCTGTGATAATTTATGGTCCCTCCATCTGTCAGTTTTGGCGCCATTTTCGATGCGGGCGATTAGCCGTTGACGACGACTAAATAAAAAGAGTGCGTTACGTCAGTGAAAATTTCATCGTACGACCTCACGTTGGTTTTCAGACGACGCCTCTGCAGTCTAGCGTTTAATGTGGAACGTCTAGAGGACTTTGTGTTGATAAATTATTTTTTCCCCAGATAATTTTTGTCTCTCTAAATAAAGATATATCATGTGGGCCTCATGATTTACTAAAGGCATGGATTTGAATATATTAGGTGTAAAAATAGGATCACATGTTTCGTGTGGTTTTTTTTAACGCGTATGTGGCATTCTTTTAGTGAGATATTGCTTTCGTTACTTTCAAAGTTGTGTATTTTTTTGTTCACCGGTCAGAATACCGTTGATTTAATGAATTTATTGTGAGACTAACTTCTCCTCTGTTTGTTCGACTTGCATTTGTTTTTCGCTGTTTCTGATCTGAATACGTTTTAATTTAAGCGTTGAAAAAACATTCCAGATAATAGTGAGTCAATTTTTACAGTTTCTTACAGGTCTTTTGAACGGATGTAGAGCTACGCAGTAGCTTCTGCTACTGCAATTACAAATGTAGTATGAAGTAAATTATTATTATGCTCTATGGCATGTCCATGGAAAGATAATATATTTTACACAGTATTTTAAGCCTTTCACATATATTCATTTTGAAAAGTTAATTGGTGGCTTAGATTGGATAATAAGCCACTCTTAGTCATACTGTGTTATTTCATTTTTATTGGAATTCGTCCAATGACAGGTTAAATTATCCAATTTACGAAAATTGCGCGTGGCTTACACTTTTAAATGGTCAATATATTACCAAATTGTTGGTTTCTTTAAATATATGCGAGCGGTAAGAAGAATTTATCTGATTAATTAAATAATTTACTCGTATATTAAAACCTAACATACCGATTTGTACGATTAAGTTTAAGTAAGACGAAAGATGATATTTTTACGATTTAGCACTTCATTCCAATTTTGAATCCAATAATAAATGTCTTATCTGGTGCCATTTACGTAAAGTCCCATCAAAGATAGTTTCTCTAACAGAAATAGCGATCGAGAATTAACGATCAAGCAACGGAGTTGATGGTACATTTATAATATAGCAGATTAGATATAGTAGATGGCGATTAAATATTGTTATCTTTTGAATGTGTTACAAAAGTAATTGGTAAATATTCTAGAGTTCCATCATCCATCGTGTGGAATTGGGTTATTATTTTTTTAATCAGATGAAATATAAATGAAAAAATACTTTTTAGACCGAATCTTTTTTATGAGGTAAGGTAGCATTTTTGGTGATAAGTAATTTATTAATCAGTAAGAAAGAGCACTAATACTTATATTCCTTAATCAAAAAATACGCGATAAACTTGTTGGCAATTTATAAAACTGGAGAGAAATTTACATGGGAACTCAAAGTTCAGAATTTTGTATGTAATGAAACGTCACTAATTTGATTGTGACATCTTTAACTTGCTATCTAGATAGCAAATTAAAGTCTATACTTTTTCCGTCAGTTATCAGGATTCAAAAGTTTCACTTGCCTTTATTAATAATATGTAATAATTTTAACATATCCTTTTTTCTAGAAATATTTCCTTGTGGAGCTTTGAGAAGTCTGTGTAACAAAACTTTACTGCTTTATTATTTCACATGTTATTCAGACTTCTTTCTTTCAAGAGAGACACCCAAATGTGTCGCGGATATCCACGGACGTTGTAATCGTTTATCCCGTTTGGAAACCCACCTGGAGTAAAAGGTAAAAGGGTTGATAATATTATTTTGAATTGTTAATAATAATGTGCTTAAGTTGCACTTCAATCTAGAAGTTGTATACAGCGACCAGAAAAAGCAAGAGTTTCTCGTATCGATGTCGACGTCCCTGTCATAACCGCGTTATTAAAATTAATTGCGAATGCGCCATGACGAAGAAACGAGTGTTTTGACATGAATTAAAGTCGTCCTGTACAAATAGTTCGTCGTTTCTCGTCACAGACAAAGGTAGTAAGTGTGTCGTGAAGACAGATTTTGAGATAATATTTAAATAATAATTTTTGAAATAATAAATCAACACTTTTCAAGTAACTTTGGAAGAAAATTCAAGCTGAAACGTTAATATATTGTCTAATGCAGGTCATAATTTTCATACAGTCTCTTTGTTGGATCGTTTGGATTTTAAATCATTTAGCGTGAAGTCCTGTCACAGTAAAGTCGATAAATCTTGACCAGAAAAATCTCCTCTTCTAGGCTCAAAATTTTTTGAATGTGTTAAAAATTCTACTTGTTTCTATAAGAATTCAAAATTGTCAAAACATGAAAGTGTTTTTCCAAGGCTAATCCATGGGTAAAAATAAAAATTGAATACTAAAACGATGTATAATTAGATAAATTAAAACATTACTAATAATTGTATTGTTTATTGTAATATATTTTTTCGGAAATAGACTAACCTACAATCGCCTCCGCGAAGCTTTTCGTTTACGTGTATTAATTTTCGACAAAGCATGGTACTACTTTCATTGCAAATAAACTTAATACAGCGGCATAATATATCCGATATATCGATTAAGGTGTCTGTCATATCATTCTCTGAGCAGTTAATTAAAACATTAAAAGGGAAGAAACAAATGAGGCAGATAGGCAGCGCCACATTATTAGATCTCGCAATAGAAGATCTTAAACCGCTACTATCGTATTCTCAAAGCAACATGTCGTAAATCAGCGCGAATAAATGCAATCCGAAGAGTGATCGGGCGGTTTTTAGCACCCGGCCTAACCGACGGTGCTGTTACAAAACATAAATCCGCATACTCGACACTGGCCGATTTTGTCCAACTTATTGAAATCGACCAACAGCAATTCACTAATTAAAATATTTCTTCTAAACTATTACTTCATATTGCTTGGTATTGGTAAATGTCTATACTGAACACGACTGCGAACAGGGCAAGATCAGATGTTTTTTTTTACTTATTTAAGAAAAGAGGATTTAAAATTTCGCTATAAAGAGTGAATTTAACATTTTAACTGTATTTCACTACACATGCTTACACGTACGTATTTCATCAATCGTAAAGTGCTAATTTATGTCTATATCTCTGTCTAGCCCGGTTGACACGTTACCTATGCGCTAACGTTTTTTATTAGATGTTTTTTTTTTATTAGAAGTGGTCACCGAGCGTGGTATTTATCAGAAGATGGCTCCTGTTGATAGATACCAGAACCTTTGCCTGGCCTGTAAAACACTCCGTGAAATGAGGCTGTTATTTACTGTTAAATGATAATGAATCTTTCTCGCCAGCGCCGGCAGCACGCGCTGCTAATTTGACGAGCGAATGCAGTGAACCAGTTACCTAATTGAACGCAATCTGTTAATTCTTATCATGCAAAAGCCACGTGCGCGCGTCGAATACAGATTATGTACGTGTTGCGTAAACTTTGTCACCGGAGCCGCGGCGTTTTGCATAATTAATTGGGAACCGTATACGTTAGTGGCGGCCGATGCTAATTAGATATTAATTCATACGGTCCACCGCTGCGATCGTGGCATCCTATCCGGAGATCGCGCGATAATGGCCCTTACTCGTACCTTTGAGAGGATTGGGACTCGTGTTTGATAAACTTTTCGCGTCATCATTATCAAAGGGCTGGGCGCGTAATTAATTGCATTCTGTAATATCGCTTTATTAAACAACACGTTTTACGATTGTTTGACGTTAATCAGTTAACTCTAATTAGAGTTTTGAATATTAAAATACGGTTTGTGTTAGAAGGTTGCAAATGTACTGGAACCTTTTTTAATTTATTACCTCCGTTATTAGACTTAGCTGCACCCGTGATTGGAACCAAAGAGTGGGTCCTGGTTATATATTTTATGTGGTAGAGCCACGCAGCTGTTCCCGCTGCTGAATGGGCCGGCTCGAACCGGGTAATTACCACGACCTCAC
>DWHO01004494.1:0-11028 GCA_018247575.1 Eurytides lysithous rurik
TTTCCTGCTCAATTATATATTCACTGATCCATTTCATTATTTTTTATTACTCATTTTTGTTTACTTTACTGCTTAGTATTAACTGCTGAACTAGTTATTAAACGTGCTATTTATAATTTTTAACTTACCAAAACCGCTATTTAAAACTGCCTCTTTAAATCAGTGCCATTTAATACCTCTATTTTAAAACGTAGGACGCAGGAAACAACAGTGCTCGTTAGTATAGGTATACTCTGCTCGTTATTCAACTGCAGTCCTAATGCAGTAAGGGCAGGCAATCGCGTTTGCGTACCTTTCGTCATTACAGCATACTTCAATCGACAAAAGGCCTTTTTGAGAAACATAAAAAGTCGAACACGTCGGCTTCAAACGGGCAGAGAGAAGCGAGTTCACTGGTGATTGTATTTGCAAATTATGCACGATGTTATAGTATATCGTAGTAGTTAAAAAGCAGTCTAAATATTTCTAACGATGTACGTCATTGTACATTTATATTATCTAGATCGGTGTAAAAGATAAATTAGAAACGTATAGAATTCGAATTGTAAATGTGGTGAAGTCAAACATGCATAAACAGTCAAACATGCTTGATTTATTTCCAAACAAAAATTTGTAGATATCGCCTACGGGCCGTTGGGATACGGTATGCGAACCGGATTCCCGATAACCGTAGTTGACTATGCGGTGGGGGCGGTGAAAACCGCCCCGGGACACGGGTGTACCTAGTACGCGGTGAGGGTTCATCGTACTCTGAGGCGAGGATGACCTATGGTGTGTTGTGTGTTAACCCTACTTGTGTGTGTAGTGTTAGATTGCTGGACCCTGGACGGTGGTTCCAACTGACCGATGCTTCGTCGTCCGGATCAACGAGGGCGTTCCGCGGGCGACGGTTGCGAGCGGCCGCGTCGGGATCCAGTTGGTAGGCCATGCCTTGACCACCAGGGGAATTGAACGATTGGTGGCTTGTTCGAAGAACCGTTCCGTTGACTTTTTGAAGAATTGTTTAACTATCGCAATCCTTCAATTGCTATGCAGGTCGATGTTACTTTCATACCACTCAGCACCGGTTGCCGAGCGGATTAATTTATTTTGGACTACCTGGAGGAGGTTATTTAAAAGTCGCGGGTCGACGTGCGCAAATGAAGAGCATGCTTATGGCATGATTGGTCTGATGCAAGTCTTCAACGAAAGAAGTTTATGTCTTATGGACATTTTACTTTTACGATTAGTTAAGGAACTGAGGCGGCCGGAGACATACCCGGTTCTGTTTCGGACGGCGGTGATGTGTGCAGAGAACGCGTTTTTCGTCGGTTGGCCGTAGAGGGTCATTTGGCTCAGGTCATTGTTACTAGGTAATGTTCCTTTTTATTGTCGATCGAGCGGACGTCCGTTATTTTCCTACGAAGGAGCAGTTGGAGAGAAGCGCATGGAAGTCGCTTATTACAAGGTGTATGACGGGGCCTGGAGCTTTTTTAGTAATTTGTTGCTTATTTTGTCTGGCCCAGGGGCTGATCGTAGCTTAAGCTAATGACCTTAACGGAGGTCACCGGAAGTAACGGCGGGCCCACTGGTGGTGAGTTAGCCCTACGGTCAATTTCACGTTCCACTACCCGTAAGTGAATCGGATCGGATCGGAGAGCACTGTAACTCTAAGTTGTCCGCTACGCATTCGGTTTTCTCGGAGTCATCTAAAGTGTTAACGGGGCATCGCCTGATGCACCGTTAGTACGGACTGACAGCGGAAAGACTTCTGGACTTTCGGCTTTTAGTCCTGGTGCCAACCGTCAGCATCCGGGCGTTTGTCCGTGTAAAGTTTATGTATGTAAAACGCCTTTATAACATAAGATATTTTTTTCCTTACACTATAAGACAAACACTTTACGGACAGCGTTTAACAGGGAAAAAAAAGTAAAAAAAAACATCAGTAACCTTTACGAATGTATTCGTGGCCACGAAAAATGAACGGGCAAGCATATGTCAATATCCCTTTATCTATTACTTCTCAAACTATAAACCTTAAATATTTAATCGGCTTTACAGATACTTCTCCGTTAGCAGCCATGTTGTCGCCGCCACATTTGTGCCGCGCCATCCGAAAAATTTGGTAAATCGAGTGGAAGACGATTGATGGAAGAAAACTCGCGAACCATCGTTAATTATATCTAGTCGTTTATTTATCGATGTAGTCTGGCGGTCAATTTAGCTTTCTTACTCATTGAGTTAAAACCGTGAACTTAGTGTCCCGAAGTTGAGCATTTGGATGATGAATGATATTGTATAATGGTATATATAATGTAATCGTTACGTGAGAAATAAAATGATATACATGTAAGATGTATTGTCTTTTATTAAGCTTTGATAAGCCTTTAGAGTTTCATGAGCCACATAGAGTTATGGAGTAAGCTTGTTAAATTTTTGTCTGACATCATCTCGGATGTTTTAATACAAAAGTTTCATTTATAAAAATCAATAATCAAACTATGCCATTATGACTTTTTTTATTTTCGTTGTAGGTTCAGGTACAGATGCATTAATGTACTGGAATTAAAATTTAGATAGATGAAAATTAGGCCTTGTTTAAAAAAATCCCTAAAGATGTACATAAATCAAACTAATAACCAATTACCAAAGAATAAAGAGTATCTGTGAGTCAGAATTTACATTAGTACAAATGTTTATAATAGTTATAGGCAATGCTGCAAAGGCTCAATTTCATTTGAGAAGTATTAACATAACTAGTTGCGTTTTATTATTTTGAAGTTAAAAGTTCAGCGAGTAGCTACAGGGCGTAATCATAAAACAATGACGTATAAGACGTGATGAATTACGATTCGTCCACTGAAAGCTCGCTCAAGCCGCGCTGTACCAAGATATATATATATATATATACATTGCCTCAAAATTTATAGAATGTAGAGGGCATAACAATAAATAAAGATAAACGTGTAATATATATATATATATATATATATTTAATAAAGTAACATACTAAGTGTGTATTTTTAAATGTTAAATTTTTTCTTGGCTGCTGTACAAAAAGCAGGCACTAAGAAAGTTTTCTCTTGACGGTTGACGAAATATTTGCCCAGAGCCAGGGCCGGATTGAGGGTGGGGCATCCGGGGCTAAAGCCCCGGGGCTTTCAAAAAAGAGGGGCCTCCATAATAGAGATTTCGAAAAAACTTTTTAATTAAATTTTTGTTAAAAAAAATTTTTTTCAACTTTGAAAATACTTGATTGCAAACAAATGTGCATTTGAATTATAAAATAACTCCTTTGTTAGCCTAGGGCCTACAGACCTCTAAATACGACTCTGTTCAGAGCTAACATAGCATATCACTAGTCTAAAATAAGCTCGCGCGATTTCATTATTGAAAATATATGATGCTCTATCCCTAGACTCCCTACCAATATTTTCAACGAATAGATCTCCTAGCTATATTCTTTAAAAATATTGCCTTTTAAACCAGAACAGAGTAATGCTAATAAAAAAGGTTACAATATAGTTGGCATTAGTGAGGTCCTTCCTAGGCGAACTTTGCAAGAATGTCTATTTAAGGGCCCGCAAAGGACCATTAAGTAAGTATGAAGTTAAAGTTTTAATACCGTGCATACTACATGTTATTGCGGATACCTTTTAAAGACCGGAATGTAATAGTGTGCAAAGTACTTCTAATGCTTCTCGTATAGAGGATATTTAAAGACAACTAGAAATATTTACACAGATATGCAATTTTAGGTAATATCGGTGCTTTGTTTACTTACACCTCCCGCTTTAATACAAGACGACAGTAACTTATGTAAAGAGCTTCACTTTGCTTTTATTTTATTCGAATCTACTGTTTAGCACAAGATCTACATATCAAGACCTACCGTCTTATTCTTTTTTGTTATTGCACATCTAAATGTGCGCTATAGTAACATTTATAAGGTGTTATTCATAACAGCATTTTAGCACTAAACAGTTTTGTAAAGCTATAATAAAGTTATGAAAGATAGAACCCTACTATAAAATGACAGTCACAGATAGTGACACTATAAAAGTGATATATTAAAGTAAAAGATGGCCGACTCTGTACAGTTGATTAATAAAGAAAATAATGTTCTTTAAACGCGCTTTACAATGCAAATTACAGGGATATAATTTCGCATATTGACCACTGTAGAAAAAACATTTCACTATATATAGATATTATAGCGTAAAAATATTGTAGTATTGTCTTATTGTCTACAAAAGATAATATTTTCAAAATTATTGTATTCGTTAAAAATATTTTGTTGCCTACAATAAACAGTTTTTAAACAGTAAAAATGTCCATGACCACACTTGTTCGGTATATATAGAGACATATGTTGGGCAGTTTGCTAGGTGTTTTCATTGCAACATTTTCAAACATAAAGCATTTTAATGACAAGTTAGTCATGAAAGGTTTATGAAACGTTTGAAGAAATAATATTATCGAACCTTTAATGAGCTTAGAATATTTTAACAAATGAATGGTTAAAAACTTAGATAAGTGGTTTGTTTATGAATAAGGCCACTAGATTATAATAGAACTGATGACATGGAAATGTCTTCATATTAGTAATCTACGAAATTTGAAACACCTGAGAGACTAATAATAAAACTTATATTCTTCATCAACACACCGGCCATTAATAACATGGCGCCCCGTAGTATTTTAAAGTATAAAATGCTGTGCTGCGGTCATTGCCTAATAAATAACGCTGGCAAAAGCACCCTTGACAGTAATAAATAAATAAATCTTAAGGGACATCTCATACTTGGCCGTCTGATCCCAAACTAGGCAGAGCCTGTACTATGGTAATCAGACGAATGATATTCATACTTATATACTTTAAATGCGTTCTTATATAGATAATTACCAAACCCAGAATAAATACTTTTACCAGACACAGTGTAAATACTTTTGCTTATCACACAAATATTTTGTCCTGGGTGGGAATCGAACCCACGAGCTTCGTCTTTGAAGTCAGGAGCACTAACAACTACACCTGTCGGTGTTGCCCGTTGACCAGTCTGTACCATCAAGCAATAATACTTCCACATTAGTGGTTGATGATAGATTAATTGACAATGTCGGGGTACAACCCCATTCTGCAATAGACCAGTACCGCTCCAGTTTATAAATGCTACTTAAATATTAAAAACTCAAGTATTATTCATATCAATCAGATAAATACTTCGTACAATATCCATTCAGAAATAAAACTTTGAAAGCGTAATTTGTTACCTATGTTCCTTGTGTAATTATCACACATCTAGCATAGATGGACGGGTCTTGCATCAGCTAAACCATAAAACTAAATACATCTATTTGACATTTTGCAATTTTCGCGTAAATACAAGTGGTAGTGTACTTGCAATTCTGACGTCGCGCCTACGGTTTTATGACTTCAATCGTTCTCATTTAGACGCGATCCAGTTATGTGCATTTCCCCCTACTTTCACGTGACCAAAAGTCAAGGTTCTGTGGGTCACAGGCGCAGGGGGTCGGCGCGCGGAAATCGTACCAATCCTGCTCCACATTGCCTGGCGCCTCCCACAATATGGACCCTATTGTGAGGCAATAAAGGCGTCGTGCGACGACCGTGCTGTTGGCTCTAGACGCTCTGGCTACGTGACAGGACTGCGCAGTCACATAATTATACCGGGTAGCGGGACTAGGGACCGTTTCGCTTCGTGAGAATCGATTTTGTACTGTTTCCAACGGGGAAATGAAAGTTTCTGAATAACCACCGAGACAACAAACTATTTGAAGACATAGCTATGGCTTCATTGAAATTTATCCTATGTTGACGTAACTCCTCACCGTTACATATATAAAAATTCGTCTGTTGTTTATTATTTTGGCCTTCTTTGACACACCAACTAAATTGTGTGCCAGCATAAATTTTGTATAGGTTTAGTACGAAGCGTAACCGTGGCCAATAAAAATATTTTTTTTTTATAAAAAAGGAATAAATGAAAAGCGACTTTAAATACGTCTAAATGTAAATATCAAAATGACTTGTATATAAAACATTATATACTCGACAGTGGTAGAACTCTTGCAAGATCCGCTTGGGATCTCATCATTGGGCACATTTGTACGTCTTATCGCTTAATTTCTAATAAAAAGCTAATAGCACTTAAATCGACATCCATTTCATTTCGCAACTCCAAGTCTAATCACACTTCATATAAGCAAAACATTCATGAAAATCCGTTGACAATTAACGGAGATAACGTGTAACAAACGAACTTTAAATCTCCTTTTTGAAGTTCGTTAAAGATATAAGAAAAGCAAAATGAAACAACGATACATCTATTATTCCCAAAACAATATCTAAACAGTGTCTAAACTAGATCTATTTTTTTTACGAGAGACTATGTATATGTTGCGGATGTCAATCGGTGGCGATGATCGCTTACCGTCTAGCTAATTTCTAATCATTGTGGACGCTAACACACTACGGCGTTAATTAAATGGTCATTATGTAACATAAAGAGGGAAATCTGATTATGTTACATAATGGTTGAATGAAAACATGCAACCATTATATAATATAATCCAGCCCTCTTCATCTTTTGATATTTTACATATGTCATGTTACGTTTGGGCTAATTAATGAAATCAAACTAATCAACACAAATGACGCTTTTCATTTGAGTATGAATTTTTTCGTAGTGTGTTGAGCATCGAACTTTTATGTGGCAGCTCGTATTTGTTTAATAGACCAACTTGCTCCTGGAAGTACCACTGTCTCACAAGGCCAGTATAAAGGCAAAGTAAATTGTTTTCAGTCAATGTAAGTTTGTTTCAAACTGTTATTAAATCTTAAAAAGAGTTGCCACTGTATCACTAGATTAGACATTTCCAGGTAAACAACCAGTAAATCACTATATACTTGGTCTCGCGTATATCTATATATTTTTTTTAATTTTTGTGAAACTGCCTCTTCATAAATGGTGTTGTAGCAAAGGAAACCAAAAAAGCGAAGCCATGGGACGTACAGGCGCAAGTCAAGAGTTTTTTATAAATATTTTGTCCTAAAAATTTGTTAAATTCTTCAACGTTTCATAGGTCTTTTCAAAATAGGTTGTGTTTTTTATTTTCCCGTAAGTCTGTTATTCTTTGGCAACATTACTTTAGTATCACTTGCGTTGCGAGTGCTTTTGGGCGACTAACATCACTTACAATCAGGTGAGTTCTCATCTCCAAAATTCATTCATCATACATCCTTAGTTGCTAACTCGTGTAAGAATATTTATGTAAGACACTAGTATTGTTAAAACCCATTTATAGTAATGGTTTATAATTTTTAATGCAGGTCGACAATGAAAATTCTATAATAATTGCAGGTATATTTATTTTGTTATTTGACAATTTCAGTATTTATACTGTAACAATAAATGTTTCTTCTATATAATTAAATGTGTGTGTGACAAATATAATTTTTAAATTTCACCTGACAGCGGTTATTTTCCATAAATATCTGTTAGAAATATGTTGAAACAAATTTTCAACGTCCCAATATATCGATTTAAAGTCTCACATAAACTCTCAAACCTTTGTAATATCTGGTAGTTGATTGTCGTTCGTTGTTTGGTTTATTTTTAAACGTTCGCGTCCATCCGTCGGAGGCACAAAGAGGACCCGAGGCGTCGGTTAGATAACAATCGGGAGGCAAGGCGGCGAGAGTGAAAGCGTTCCGGCCAATTCACATGTGATCTGCGAATTGAATCGTGTCTAGAGGTGCAGTTGCGCAAATGTTCGATACGATACATTCATTATTAGACCCTGTCCTCGGCTTCGATCGCTCGGATGTCACTCTGTAAAGATAATATCGATCCATTGCTTTTTAATTCTCGAAAGAAGGGCTGAATAAACAAGCATAGATTAGATTTTTTGTTATTACTCATTGCTAACCCTTATCACGGTCGATACTGAAGCTAGATATTACTTTTGTTTTCCATTAAATGTTTTTAAATTCGCCATATAAATAAAAGCAGACGCGTCTCATTGAAAAACCTGATTGAACGTGTTGTGAAAAAACTCGTTTGTATATATGGTGTTATGGAAGGTTATCTGTTGGGGGATTTGGATTAATAAGTAACCCTAGTTGCGAGACGAGGCAATCTGACACCACGCTGGTTGCAAGATCTATCTGCGCGTGGAAGGGTTACCATTTGAGTGTTGCGTATTAACCGGTGAGAGTGAGTGATATATAAAATGACAAATAGTACATGAAGGTTCTCTTGTGATGTTAAGTAATATTGTATTCATTCATTTATGTTACTGCTAAAGAGATGCAATTACTCGCAGGCGTTGTATTATTGTTATTGTCCTTTAGTCTACGTAAGCAAGGTATATTATAAGGAGTTCGATACTAAATAAAGAAGTTGATGAAGTTATAAAAATGGCCGAACGTGGAACAATATATTTACATATATTATATCATTGAAGATGTTCCACCTGTTATAAATTTAAATGAATTGTCATATATTTTTGTTTTTATAGTTTTATTATGTCTAAATTATTCATGCGGTTGTAAAACTGCTGAGTTGCTTCTTGAGTCCACTAATGTATTAAAAATTTTAATGGCCTAAAAAAAGGTAAACTGTGAATTTTTTTTGTTTACGTGGCCTTACAACGCATGCCGGCCAAAGTTGGTTCTATATAAAACTGTAACAAATTGAAGATTTAATTCGTAAACGCTTCTCACTTTATTTCCATACTTTTTAAATTCATACTACCAAGTTGTCTTTTCGTGATGCCCATCTTTACTATTTATTTCTATTCGTTATGAAGTAATCGCCTTTTTACTTAGTCACAGAGAGTGAGCAGAGTTCGCAAAGTTTATACTTGAATGTTAATTTGAACTAAAGTACTTTGTAACGGTGTTTTTATACCGTATTCGAACGTAATGCATGAAATATTTAATAAGATTTGTAATTTATAATATTAATATTCTTCTGACGACAAACTGATATCATATAAGAATTGGGATACGTTGCAGTTGAATAATGAATAGTATTATGAAAAGAATAAAATATGACAATTCTTTATACCATGATTAACTTTTATTGATTAATAACGTGAATTGTATCAACGTTATAGTGTTGTCTATAAATATGAATCTAGTTTTAGTAGATAGTTTTTTTTTTTTTTATTGTAGGGTTGCAATAATGTTAACAATCTTTGAGTAATTGTTTTTTGCCTTCTTTAAACATTATATACATATATTCTTTAAACATATACTACTTGCACATTTTGTCAGCCCTGCGTGCAAAAGTGCACGCGGGGCGGCTAACGGACGAGTACCGCTGCGATCGGGTCTGGTTCCGTGTGAAAAGAGCGGCAATGAATGAATGTCGCATATTCAATGAAAGCATTCACTCACCGAAAATCGGCTGGGACAGACATGTAGAGAAGGGTATTATGCGATAATTGCGATCAAAGGTTCGCTCTGAAAGGCTTCTGGAACATTATTTTGCGTTCGCCTTTCAAACATACCAGGACACAATAAATACGTATTGATGTTGAAAAAAATGATTAAATTACACGTAAGAGTTCATCAGAAATAAATGTCTATTAAAAACAATCTTTTCATTTGTTAAGTAATCGATTGCAAGGTAGAAATGAAATACAAACATGACGAAGTTGTTTTGTTTTGTAGAATAGATCCGCCGCCATTTTATTACGTTCACAGAATTATTATACGAGGGGTGATCAATAAGTAATGATAATCGAGTATTTCTAGAACGCTCAAAAACCCAAATTATTTTTATTGCTTGCTTATATATCCACTAGTTCAGCTTCAAAAAATTGTATTAATAGGACACCATTACCGGGAGATACATTCATTTGAACACGAACTGTCGAAAAGAAAACATCAAAATGGAGAAAAATAAAATAATAGCTGTCATCAAGAACCTCTGCCTAAAAAAAATGTTTACCAAAGACATACACAGCAACTTAGAGGGAAACATTGTGGGAGTCTGTTCCTCCGTATTCCACAGTCGCACATTGGGCAAACGAATTTAAGCTGGGCAGAACCTCCACTGAAGATGAACATCGCGAGGGACGTCCATCCAGGTCCCTCCAGTAAGGGACGGAAAACGTAAAAAAAGTGAAAGATATCGTGTTGGCCGATCGAAGGGTGACCGTAAGTCATGTAGCTGAGGTCACAGGGATCTCATATGGCAGCGTTCAGAAAATCATTGTCAACGAATTGCATTTGAAAAAGGTCTCTACGCGTTGGGTGCCGAGAATGTTAACCGACGAGCAAAAAAAGAAACGAGTCGACATTTCGAGGTGATCTTCATAAGTTACAGGCCGATAAGGAAAATTTTTTGTCGCGTTTTGTGACCATGGATGAGACCTGGATCCACCACTTGGATCCCGAAACCAAACAACAATCGATGACTTGGAAACTGTTTTCTGGGATGCTGAAGGAATTATTATGGTGGAATATTTGGAAAAGGGGGGCATTATAAGGCTCTTACTACGCAGACCAAACAAGAAGATTGCGAGAGGCTATTAAGTCAAAAAGACGTAAACTGCGCGCTGGAGTGCTGTTTCATCAAGACAACGCCCCGGCTCACAAAGCTGCAGTTGCGATGGCCGCCATCAAGAAACGGAGTTCGACCTGCTCGAACACCCTCTCTATTCACTAGATCTAGTTCCAAGTGACTTCTACCTCTTTCCCCGGCTCAAAGAACACCTCCGGGGCAACAAATTTGAGGACGATAGTGAAGTGATGGCCGCAGTAGAGGCATTTTGGAAAGGTCAAGACAAATAATTTTTTTCAACGGGTTTAGAAAAAAGATACACTAAATGTATTAACTTGTTAGGAAACTATGTTGAAAAATAATATACTTTTTTTAATCTAATAATTCTGTTTCATATTGATTATCATGTTATTGATCACCCTTCGTATATATTATACGGTGGTAGAGCCACGCAGCTGCCCCCGCTGCTGAATGGGCCGGCTCGAACCGGGTCAGAACCACGACCTCACAG